>BJBW01011350.1:0-42087 GCA_004320125.1 Scolopax mira | reverse complement strand
GGCCAACATCACTCCAGTCTTCCAAAAGGGCAAGAAGGAGGACCCTTGGAACTACAGACCAGTTAGTTTCACCTCCATTCCTGGAAAGGAAATGTAGAGACTGATTCTAGATGTCATCTCCAAACAAGTTGAAGAGGGGGGGTTATTGGAAGTAGACAACATGGATTTACCAAGGGTAAAACATGTTTGACCAATCTGATAGCTTTCTATGATGTTATAACTGCTTGGTTGGATGAAGGGAGGGCAGCAGATGTCATCTACCTTGACTTCAGCAAGGCTTTTGAAACTGTCTCCCATAACATCCTCATTGGGAAACTAAGGAGATATGGACTGGATGAGGGGACAGTAAGGTGGACTGAGAACTGTCTGTGTGACAGGACCCAAAGGGTAATGATTAATGGAGCAGGTTCAAGCTGGAGGAGTGGTGTCCTCCAGGGGTCAATACTCAGTCCAGTCCTGTTCAATATATTCATCAGAGACATAGATGAGGGGACAGAGTGTATCCTCAGCAAGTTTGCTGATGATACCAAACTGGGAGGGGTGGCTGACACCCCGGAGGGCCGCTCTGCCATCCAGTGAGACCTGGACAGACTGGAGAGCTGAGCAAGCTCATGAGGTTCAACAGGGAAAAGTGTAGGGTCCTGCACCTGGGGAAGAAGAATGTTAGGCACCAATACAGGCTAGGCATGGACATGCTGGAGACAAGTTCCGAAGAGAAAGATCTGGGTGTCTCGGTAGACAGCAAAATGACAATGAGCAAGCAGTGTGCTCCTTGGTCAGGAAGGCCAACGGAATCCTGGGCTGCATAGGGGAGAGGGTGGCTAGTAGGTCGAGGGAAGTCATTCTCGCGCTTTACTCTGCACTGGTGAGGTCACAACTGGAATACTGCATTCAGTTCTGGGTTCCCCAGTTCAAGAGGGACAGGGAGCTGCTGGAGAGAGTCCAGCGAAGGGCAAACAAGATGATTCAAGGATTGGAGCATCTCCCTTATGAGGAAAGGCTGAGAGAGCTGGAACTCTTTAGCCTGGAGAAGAGAAGGCTGAGGGGAGACCTTTTCAATGCCTATAAGTATCTAAAGGGTGGGTTGAAGGGGGAGGGAGCCAAACTCTTTTCAATGGTTGCCAGTGAGAGGACGAGGAGTAACAGGTATAAGTTGGAACATAGGAGGTTCCACTCAAATATGAGAAAAAATTGCTTCACAGTGAGGGTGACGGAGCCCTGGAACAGGCTGCCCAGGAAGGTCATGGAGTCCCCTTCTTTGGAGGTTTTCAAAACCTGTCTGGATGCAGTCCTGAGTAACATGCGCTAGCTCTGGGCAATCCTACTTCGGCAGGGAGTTCGACTAGACGATCTCTATGGTCTTTTCCAACTCTAAAAGTTCAGTTAAATTCAGTGAAATTAGGAAGATTTCCTAAACTTCACTACTTCACAGTTGTATTTTCACACACTAGTTTGGAGGGAATCATTCCTAGGCTGCTGCAGGACCAAACCGGCACCCACTGCACAGGACAGATGCCCTCTCTGCCCAGGCAGCCCCCTCCCAACACCTGCAGTCAGGGGAACCTGTTTCACCTAAATGCAAAACTTCATTCAAATGCATTTCCCGCATGTAATGGCCTGCTGCTTCTGTGCAGGAAGAAAACAACACGTGTTTAATTGGGGGAACTAACACTCACCCAGTCTCCCTTGCTTTGACCTGCCATGTGCTTTGGACAGCTCTTCTGCTGTCCATGGCTGTCTCTCCTAAGGAAAAGATGCTTAACATGGAAAGTCTGCTTTCCTTCTGCTGCTGACTCTGTCTTGCTTTGAGGAAGATGCTCCTAAAGACAGGCACCAACACTCTGCAAGCAGCTGTCACATAGTTTCCAGTATGTTACCCCCAAAATCATATAACAGTTTTCCAGTGTTCTTTTCACTTTTCTTGTGATATCCCAGAGAACAACTTTACTGTTATTTCCATCTAAACTGTTTGTGGTCTTCTTGCTTAGTTACTGGGATATTTATCCACAACAGTATGCAAGGACTCCAATTGTCAAATCGAATGCAGTATATTTGCTCCCTCATGCCTCTGCTGATCTACTCATTTCAGGACATTGCTTGCTTTAATATCACTGTTGCGGTTTCTGTATTTCCACTATGCACATTTTGTTCTTGTAAGAACTGGCATTTATTTTTGTCACTGAAAAAGGTCATAACTCATGAATCACAGGAAAAATTAAGAAAAATTAAAGTATTTTTCCCATAGCACAGATGGTAAGGTCCCCAAACTGATTAAAGTATATTATCTATAAAAACAATTTTCATAAAACATGTGTCTGAGAACTACTCATAAAGCTGAAATTTTTGCAACTCTTTTTATTTGCAAGATAGGTATTTGTTAATGTCTATAAAAATGTCATTTATATATACTAGTGGGAAGAGCCCTAAAAATATTTTTATTCCTTTAGGGCTTGAGGATTATTTTCCAAGGTGCCTTTTAGTAATATCAGAAGGTAAAAATGAAACAATCATTTTTGAGATGATATAAATATGCTGGAATCAAAATACGTTTATGTCTAAATTCAGTGTAAAGCTTTCAGACAGATATCCACATCAGTTCAAACAAAATACCAAAAGTGATTGTGTGGCACTGAGTCTTAAAACGTACTTGTCAGAAGATAAGCAACAAAAAAACCAAACACTCTATAAAATGGAGGTGAGATAAAAGCAAAAACTTAGCAGCAGTATTTCAGAAGGAAAAGATCATCAGAGAAAAGAAAAATTAATAATTTTCAGTAGGTGCATTTGTGGGAATTATGTCATAATATCTGTTGGATTTATAATGAATTCAGCATGAATATATGGCTCTGGTCCATAGAAAGGAATACAGTTATTCACTGATTTGAAGTGAAACAAATGCTTAATAATTTTCTGGGACAAATCTTTTAACATATATGTCAGTTGCAATGACACTAGTAAAAACTTTCTATTTTACTTCAAAAGTAAGGAACTTTGCTGCTCCTGCTCACAGTCATCTATCGAGGCAGGTAAACTCTATTTGAGGTGCTGACAATGTATTTTATTATTCTATATCCCATATAGAATATAGTGTTTTAGCACTGCTGTTCATCTCCATCTGAAGCAACTGCCTTTTTATCTGATGGTTTTATCTCTGATCCAAGGGTTTTCCAGAGCTACCAAAGTCTTCACTACATGGTATTTTAAGATGGATCTACTTAAACTTCTGGAAATCTTTGTATAGACATTTCTCTCAAGGATGGTTTACCTCACTATATTTTAAGATAATGTGAAATATTATCTTAAATAAAATGAAAATTCATACATACAGTCTTCCCATGGTGTCTCTGAAGAAGTTATCTTTGAGCCATGTACCTTCTAAGAGTGAAATATGTATCTGCTATTTTCATATCTAAACCTTGTATGATTTCAACATACAAATAATTGAAGATGTATTCCTTGAATTTAAATCCTCAAAAAATCCACAGAAAACTAAAGATGGAGGAAACAAATATGTTTAAAGGGGTTTGTGGACAAATTTATCATTTTATTGTCTACACATAGAATCATAGAATTATAGAATTGTTTGAGTTGGAAGGGACCTTAAAGATCATCGAGTTTCAACCCCCCTGCCATGGGCAGGGACACCTCCCACTAGAGCAGGTTGCTCAAAGCCCCATCCAACCTGGCCTTGAACACTTCCAGGGATGGGGCATCCACAACTTCCCTGGGTAACCTGTTTCAGTGCTTCACCACCCTTACAGTAAAGAGTTTATTTCTGGTGTGTAATCTAAATCTTTGAATTTAAAACCATTGACCCTTGTCTTGTCGGTTCTACAACTTTTCTGTTGGCCTGTATGGCTCTTCTGTAGGGTCCCTTCAGATATTGATAGGCTATTATAAGGTCTCCCTGGAGCCTTCTCTTCTCCAAGCTGAACAACCCCACCTCTATTAGCCTGTCTTCATAGGAGAGGTGCTCCATCCCTCTGATCATCTTCATGGCCCTCTGCTGAGCCCATTTCAACAGGTCCATGTCTTTTATATAATTGGACTCCAGAGCTGGACAAAGTACTCCAGGTGGGGTCTCACGAGTGCAGAGTAGAGGGGTAGAATCACCTCCCGAGACCTGCTGGCCACACTTCTCTTGATGCAGCCCAGGACACAGTTGGCTCTCTGGGCTGCCAGCGTGCACTGCCAGTTCATGTTGAGCTTCTTATCCACAAGCACTCCCAGGTCCTTCTCCTCAGGCCTGCTTTCCAGCCATTCTCAGCCCAACCTGTATTTGCAACATGTCTTGCACTTCTCCTAAATAGCAGGATGGGGGCACAGGTCTCTTTGTTTTGTATTTGTTTGGAGGGAAGGTTTGGTTAGGTGTCTTTTTGGTTTGGTTTGTTGTTTTGTTTAGGTTTTTTTCCCAAGTGATTTTTGTTTGTTTGTTTGCTTGCTTGCTTGATTTAACATACTTCTAACTGTATGCTAAGTAAGTAAAAGCAGGGTCTTATTTTAAGGTGTACTGCCACTGCTTCAGGTGGACTAAAAGCACTTGTTATCTACTCTGTGAGCATTAGTTAGGCCAGAAAATGCAAGAAATGGAGTAAAACATGTTGAACATTTGGTTCAAAGAGAGGCAAAAGCATACACGAGTTCCAGAGTGAGAGTAACTTACGATTCATAAAATAAGATAGGTTGGTAGAGACTTGTGCAGATTATCTTGTCCAACTTTCCAATCAAGGCAGGGTCAACAAACACCAAGTTGCTCAGTATTGTGTCCAGTCTTCGAGGGTGGAAACTCCTAAACATCTCCGGGCAATGCCCTTCAGTGTTTTAATACCTTCACAGCATTTTTCCTGATATCTCACTGGAATTTTTCTTGTTTTAACACATGACTGTTGCCTCCCATCCTATTATTGTACATCTCTGAGAACAGTCTGTCTCTGTCTTATCTGCACATTCTAGTGATGTTGTTGAAGACAGAAAAAAAAGTCTCACATTAGACTTCTCCTCTTTGAATTTTCTGCTGTGTGGAAGGACTATCAAAATTATACAATCCATTTTAAGATGGAATTGATCAGGAATGAAATGGAAGAAAGAAAAAGGTGCAGCAAGGAGGGATGGAGGAAAAGATAGCATACACAGAACAGGGAAACATCTTTATGTCCAAAACCTAGCAGCTGAGGAAGGGGCTGCAGAGAAGTGTATCTGTTGGTGATACAGCTGGCCATCAATAGCAAATAGGAAAGCACACACAGCACATGTCCTTCACATAGTACATGAACCACTCATTGTTTCCCAGCAGATGGAGGGTTTGAGAATCTTCTTAGGAGTGAGCACCTGTCAGTCACCCCAGAGGACTTTAGTGTCCCACACAGTGATCTGACACCTTCTGTCCCCAGAGCATTTGAAATTATGTCAGGCTCTCCTGACAGTAATAAAATTTGAGATCTCAGAAACACTTACAGATCCAACAATACTTGAAACAAATGGAGAAAAATTAGAGAAGTTACTTCAAAATCATGCTGCCCCTCCAAACCAAATTGATAATAGAGATACACCTTTACCAGGAATGAAGGATACACGAGAAAAACAAGCCATGAATTCCACAAAATTTGCAATGTCCATTAAATGCAAATGGGAAATAGATACCAATGACCTTATTCTAGTTCATTTCAACTGTTTTGATGTTTAATGAAACTGCAAGTGGGAACAAGAGATAAGTATGTTCATTGATTCAATGCCAATCTCAGAACTCATGCACATGGAGCGTACATCTTCATAGCCACTT
Source organism: Scolopax mira (assembly GCA_004320125.1). Lineage (NCBI taxonomy): Eukaryota > Metazoa > Chordata > Aves > Charadriiformes > Scolopacidae > Scolopax > Scolopax mira. The sequence goes on along the minus strand of BJBW01011350.1, from coordinate 36,308 downwards.
TGAATCCTGTACACTGACTGAGGAACACAACAAATCTAAAATATTTACATTATTATTATTATTATTATTATTATTATTATTATTATTAATCTGTTACTTCTTTTAATATCTTATCCAATGGCTGAAAACCAATGGACTTTAAACATTAGTGTTCCCTTAAGGGAAGTGCATATGGTGATCAAGCTCATTTTCCTAACTGAAAACATAATATGACTACTACAGGCATGATCTCTGACTCTGAAAAGTGAGATTTCTGCCATGTCAAAACGTTTTTTAGCCTTATAAATGTAAAATACTTATTTTTTAAACGTGTTCTTCTGTAAATGCTGTTGTTTAAACTGTTAAATGATAATTGCTTCTAAGCAGATCATATTCTTCATGAACAGTCCTCTGTATCAGTATAAAAACTCTTCTTATGGTATTTCAAAAGCACACACTCTTTCATTTGTAGGTTTAGTTTTTCTTCAAAGGGAACGATCTTATTACCTTCCATAAGTCAGAACCTTCTAAGAGTGTCTCACAAAAGTATTTGATAAAGATCTAAAGGCAGAGTAAAGCCTTTGATATATAATGAAATAATTTTGAATCATCCTTCCGCACACAAGAACAAGACAATGTATCTTTTTAAAGAAGCGTAATCTACTTGGCACATAGCATCAATACAGAAGCTTTTTCCTGCTGCTGAGCTAAAGTAATTGCAGGGAACTGCCATTAGTTCACAAAATCAATCACTGATTAGTAAAATAAAAGTAATTGAGCTTAACTTTTTAAAAAGAAAAAGGGTACAAATACAGTACTTAAGCAAGAAACATTAAATAGCCAAAAATAAAAATGCTGTGACTAGCAATTGGAATGGGATATGAACAAGCTACTTGTGATCTGTGAAGGACTAATAAAAATCTAGTTTACATGAATCTTGTGTCAAATGGACTTTTTTAATGCTTGTTTTCATTGACTAACACATGGTGGACGGAAGACCTGGGGTAGAAATTTGAGGAAGCTGCAGATCAGAGAGTAACTCCTTTTGCTTATTAAATGTGGCCTGCTAAGACTTGTAGAACTATATGTTTAATGGCACACCATGAACTCTCTAAAAATCCGTGCAGAGTGAGCATTTAGTCATCTGTATTCTTATAGTCTTATAAAGGGTACCGCTACCTGAAGTATTGCTTTATTACATTGATTAAAGACAGATATTTGTCATCAACACTTTCTACTTCCAGCTTCCTCATTTATATATAATTTTTTCTCATGTTTCTGCTTAGTTTCTCCCACCCTCTCAATGCAATCTCCTATGATTAGCCGCCTTACCAAGCTACACTTTTTCTGGTACAATTTTATTAAGCAACATACAGAATTTTGAAGCTAATTTGTTATTTGAAACTTTCTATTATTATTTTCACTGTTAGGATAGACTGAAAATTGCATGATGATCATAAATCAATGTCCAATACAGAATACAGTACCAAATGTCAAGTGTTTTTATGTGAATGGCTGTCTTGGCTAACTGCCCTCTGCATCACTAGCTTGCTTCAGACTATACTTCCAGTGAATAGTTGAGCACATCAAATTCAAACATATGCTGCTGCAGACACTGATGCCAATAAAACAAGAGTGATGAAGTACCCCTGAAGAGAGAAAGCATGAAGTTAAGCGCACAATTGAATTGCAACAAATACCTGAAGATTGCTTCTTCTGCTTTTTCAAGTTTGACTTGTAATTTGTTTCCAGACCTCTGTCCCCCTCCCTTCCTCATTTTCCTCCAATCTCTGCGTTGTGCTGACTGGGCACTCTGCTCTGTTCCACACGTGGTGCCAGCAGAGCAACGGTGATTAGAGACATTGATTATGGTGGATGTCAATGAGAATCCCAAAGCAGCATCACTCTTAACCCCCACCATCAGAAGGAAAACCAACAAAATTTTAATGATTTCTAGTAGCTTCACAAGCTTAAGGCAATTCACTTATGCCTAAAAGCCTTGCTGCTTTGAAATTAGGTTATTTCTTCATTTTAAAATCTGCGCAGCCTCAAATCACTTAGACAGAATGAATGACAGAGAATGACAAAAGCATCTTCTAATGTTGATAGTTCTCAGAAGCTTGCTACTAGAAGTTAGTGAACTGGAGCACCACCTATATTTAGGACAACTTTGAAGATGCCTATACAGATCTGTAATCAGGGCTGTATAGGCTGAAGAGCTTTTATGATACCAAACAATGCAGTTTTGGTACTTTGCTATTGAAGCTAAAGCAGAGTTTGTCTCTGTTAATGCATTCTAGATGATTTCCCTGTAATAGGGACTACTTTCCTTCCTTACCTGTGAAGAAGAGTTATTAGTGAAGCCTTTTGTACCATGAATTGCCTTTAGTTTTTATGTGTTTTTACCAGGATATCCTGGATAATGTTTATATCAAATCCCATTAGGAGCTCTCTTATCACTGTAATATATTATGGAAAGGGTCAGTTACATGATTGAGTTGCAACAGCATGATGAATTCCCTCTCAGCTGCGTTAGTGTAATAAGCTGTGTGTTGGCTCTTAGCCCACTGCACATGTGAGGAAATTTAAATCTTTTTTATTTAAGTTTAAGAAAAGGCCTTTTACCTTACTTTACCAAAAGTTAGAAGCAAGCACACAGACAGACACTACAGTTCAGCTGATCTTCAGCAATGAGACATGTTTGAAGTCATGAGATAAGTCAATGAACAGTTTACCTGATGGTTATCATACAGAAGAAAGATGAGTTTGCTTATCTGTCCACAGTTAAGAGTAGCATTTTATACTGGTCCAAAATATCCTTCCCAGCCTCTGCACTGCACTGAGGAGGGAAGGAGTCCAACTGCTTATGTCCATTTAATTGCAGGGATATAGCACCAAGACCCTTCAATCTTCACTTTTTTCCAACTAACTCTGAGAAAGAAAGATAGGATGCACTGTCTGTTGAGAGTTTGTTACTCCCATATCATTCTGAGGGAGGGAAAGATGATAAAAGCATGACATAGTAGGTTACTATCTGCGTTGGAGATGTAGCTAAAATAAAAGATTCATTTCATAGAAAACTGGTTTTATAAAACAGTATCATATGTAGGCCCTAATTTGCATCTTAAATTAGAAAATGAAGAGTAGGTAAGTATTGAGACCAATGCTTCCACAGCAGAGTGCTCCAGTTCATCTTTTGTAGTTCTACTGCTTTTGGCTTCCTTCTCTTTTACATTTTGCTTCAGTTCTACACAAAAGAACTTGGTTCATTGGTGATTCCACAGAGAAATAGTTTTCTAATTAGTAGAATTTCCCAACTCAGTCATGATGAAATTTCTATAATTTAATAGAAGTAACTATACATGCCATGTCACTGAAGATTCTCTCTCGACCTTCCCAAAATACTTATTATTCTCCACTTTTAAGGATTAGAAAAACAAGTGGAAAAAAAAACCAAACCAACCAAAAAACCCTAATTAAAATCAGTAGTAAAGAGATTTATAAAAACCATCCAAGTTATACACAAAAAAAAAGTCTTGCCTACCATTTTTTCTCCAGTTCCTTCATTTTTCCATTAAAATTATCAAGGCCCTCATCATCTGGCTTCACAGAAAATACAGAAGATGCATCACATGAATGAAATAGAATCACAGAACAAAAAATCCTTTGGACAAAGGAGACTCGTGATTCAGAAGTGGTCCAATGCCACACTGAACTTTATCTACAGTGTTCCAATCTTATTGTGAAGCATCCTTCAACTATTTCAGATGTCCATTTCACAAAGAAATTCATGAATTGCAAATAATAATCATGCTTAGAGATTAAACCTCCTGTTCACTAGAAGTCAGAGTTCTGTCAAAAAAAGAACTTCTAGAGAGCCAGGGGAAATCTATATTCCTGCTGGTTTTCACCTCATTATACTCTCTGTGGGTTTGTGCAGTTAGTTTAGACATGTGTAGAGAGTGGGCAAGGGGGCTGTTCATGTTAGCCGACTTTTGTGATCCTTTCCCTTTTTGTGAAGAAAACTTGATCTGAAGGAGGAGAAGATGGATGGATAAGAGGTAAAGGAAAATGGTGGAAATAGAAGAGGAAGTTAAATCCAGTTGGCGGCTGGTCACAAGTGGTGTTCCCTAAGGCTCAGTACTGGGACTAGTTCTGTTTAACATCCTTATTAATAATCTGGATGAGAGGATTAAGTGCGCCCTCATTAAGTCTGCATATGACAGCAAGTTGGGCAGGAGTGTTGATCTGCTGGAGGATAGGATGGTTTTACAGAGGGAACTGAACAGGCTGGATTGATGAGTATGGTATGAGTTTCAACAAGACCAAATGTCAGGTCCTGCACTTGGGTCATAACAACGCCCTGCAGTGCTACAGGGTTGGGGAAGAGTGGCCAGAAAGCTGCCTGGCAGACAAGGACCTAGGGGTATTGGTTGACAGCTGGCTGAATATGAGTCGGCAGTGTGCCCAGGTAGCCAAGAAAGCCAATATCATCCTCACTTATATTACAAACAGTGTGGTCAGCAGGACTAGGGAAGTGATCATCCCCCTGTGCTCTGCTCTGGTAAGGCTGCACTTGAAATACTTGAAATACTGTGTTCAGTTGTGGGCCCGTCACCATAATATAGACACTGAGCTGCTGGAGCATGTTCAGAGAAGAGCAAGAAGCTGAGGAAGAGGCTAGAGCATAAGTCTTATGAGGAGATACTGAGGGAACTGGGGTTGTTTATCCTGGAGAAAAGGAGGCTGAATGGAGATCTTATCACTCTCTACAACTACCTGAAAGTAGGTTGGACAAAAGCAAAAGGCCTCAAGTTGCTCCAGTGGATGTTTAGATTGGATATTAGGAAAAAAAATTTACACTGAAAGGGTTGTCAAACATTGGAACAGGCTGTCCAGGGAAGTGGTTGAGTTGTGATCCCTGGAGGTATTTAAAGATGTGTAAATGTAATACTGGGGGACATGCTTTAGTGGTGTAGTGTTAGGTTTATGGGTGGACTTGATAATCTTAAAGGTGTCTTCCAACAAAAATGATTCTGTGATTCTATAGGATCTGTTGCAGTAGGCCAAGTGGTAATGGTTTTGAACTAGGTTTTGAACTAAGGAAGTCTTCCTTAGATATCTGGATGTCTTCCAGATAAGGAAGATATTTTTTACAATGAGGGTGGTGAAACATTGGAATAGTTTGTCCAGAGAGGTGGTAGATGCACCATACCTGGAAACATTTGAGGAAGAGAAACAAAGAAACATGAGTAAAGAAACAAAAAATTCCCACAAGATGGTAAACAATAATGGCTACCTCCTAGAGGTAACTGGCAGGTTAACCTCTCTAGGAGGTAACCTCCTAGAGAAAACTGGAAAAGGACTGAATTTAAGAGTGTGCAACAAAGGAGTAGGAAGACAAGACTGGAAAAAAGTTGCTGAGTGAATAGAGAAAGGAGAGGGTGTGCAAAGGAGGGTAGCAGAATATGTCCTTTAACTCTCCAATCCCCTCACATAAAAAAGATAGTTGTCATTACTAAATAGAGATAGGAAGCAAAAGCTCAAAGGGTAGAATATGTGGATGAAAAAAAACTGAGAGTGAGTAGATTAAATAAGACATCTGGGCATGAAAGATAAAGGAAGGACATAGAAAAGGCTGCAGGGAAGAAGGAGGCATAGGAAGGAGAATGTCAGCAATAGAAGAATAAATTAAAAAGATGGAAAAGGGACTGAGCAGATAAGGACAGGGAAGGGGAGAGTGAGATGAACAGAAGAATGAACAGGGAGGAGTAAAATCAAAATCATAGTGAGGTGAAAGAGAAGGGACAGCCTCTTGAAAATTTTACAGTACATCATTTATTCCAGTCATTTTCTGATCAAGTTCTAGGTACCCACACTACACTGCCTTGAAGACAGTTATCTTTGACTGGAGTTAAAAAGAGGAACCAAATTCTCCACAGTGCCCTGGAAGCCCCAGGGCAGCAGTCCTGCAGCTTTAACAACTATGGAAACTTTATGCCAGACTACATTGCCAACAAAGGATCTTCTGACAAGGGAAGACACATATTCACTTACACACTGGGAATCAATTACACACCAAGTGTACACTGGCCTTAGCTTTTGAGTCCACACTGCAGACCTTGGAGGGCCACTTCAGAATGCAAAATAGACTGAATGGCCATGCACAACTTCCTTCTTGCAAATAACAAATGTAGCAGGTTCAGTGCTCTTTCACCCACAGATAGGATTTGGCTCCTAACTAACTGAAGAGACAAATTGGGCTTGCTCTAAATCCACATGGCCTTCCCAAAACAAACAACCAAAAAAAGTCCTATTTATGTGGCATGCAAAAGACCTCATATCTCAATCTCTCTGAGCTAACTCTGTAGCTCAGATACAGTCTCAGCCAGTATAAAAGAGTATCATATTTAATTTGAGTGTGCCGAGTTCTGAAACTTTAAAGCTTTTTCTTCCCTCACTTTCAAAATTTTCTCTGTACTGTACTTTGTTACTGTGTGTCCACAGTGTCCTTTAAAAGGAGACTAATCAGTTTACAGCTTCTTTGTCCAGTGTTTGGATTATCTCATCACCGTTTTTTCCTCTGTCTGACCATACACTTATTTTAGACTAGGACATCAAAAACACTCCTCCTCCCACATCCCCATGCACACAATTTGCACTGTTTCAGGCAACTTTGATTTGTTTTCCCTTCTGCAAGGAGTTAGTGTATAAACCAAGCTGTGATAATATGTATACAACTGATCACATACATCTACAAGAGTAGCTGCTCAGATTGCTCCATTTCCACCCTTGCATAACCTCCTTGGTGGCTGTGGCATTGAATCATCTGATGATTTGTGAATCCACCACCACCACAGCCAACAGCCACCATGTATTTGAGGACACTTTATTAAAATTCCCTGGAGTTCCAAAACTTTGCTTTGAAGTAGAGAAGTAGGAAGCTGCTTGAGTAAGTGGGAGATCAAAGAAGCTACCTCCACAGCCAAAGCGAGCAAAACTTCTTTTTACTCTAGACCTTTTCATGAAATACAAATGCTCTCAAAAAGGCATGGGTAAAATTCCTCCCCACCCCACCCACCATTTCTGCATGCTAAATCTTTAAAAGACCTCAAGTCAATTTGTTTCTTATTTCCAGTTGCCATCAGCCCTGGTGCCACAAACTTTGAGCATTAACAAGTTATTTATCTTCTTCTTCTCTACTTCTGCTTCAAGAGTTGGGGCATAATGGTTTTCCTTTAAAAAAAGCCAAGCCAAACCTAATGTGGCCACACAATTCAGGTCGTGTTATAGGACTTCGTTTTAGATTACTGCATTCTGACTCCTGCAACTTAACAAAACCAAAATAAGTAAGTTAAGTGAAAGACAATGGGCCTATAAGTTTTGTTACTTCAGCTCATGAGTAGATTCTTTCATTAACTAAAACCTCCCTATTCTCCTCTCTTATATCAATTGTTGCAGATGTAGAAAGCTGATTTGGGTTCATTGTGCTACTACTCATGTGACAATTTCCATCTCTTCTCTTTCCTCCCTCCATACATTCGATGTCTGCACGTAGAAAAAAGACAAGAGATGGAAACTCTTGGAAAGTGGACATTTTTGTCATTACAATACAGTTAATTTCCTGTACTGGAAGATGAGGTTATGACCTGTGACTGAGCACCTGCAGCAGGAGCACATGGTCCTGCAGTCCTTCTCACTGCTGTTCTTACAGTGACTAAGTTTTGTTACATAGCCAGGACTGACAGGATAGATAGGAATTACTTTGGTACCCACAGGGAACTTCACCAGATCTCAAGAGGAGACTAATAATGAACAGAGATTGTATATAGTTGGCTATTTTAAGCTGTCTTCTGAGGACTCTCTCACCTGCACCAAGGTAGCTCCTTGCATTGTATTTTTTATAAGGTCAGAAGGATCATGTCTTCAAAGAAAACATCAGTCCCACCTAGCCACAAAACACAGAGCTGCTTATTGCTTTGGAGAGGCCACAAACCGTTCACAGCTGGGGCTTGTGATGAAGAGGATAATATTAACTCTTTACCCCAAAGAGTGCGAGTAGACTCAATTAACTTGTACTTAAAAAATCTTTGAATCTCTCACATAACAGTGTCCTTCATTAGTTATTCCAAATCACTTATTCCAATTTAATTACATTCTTTATTCTTATGGTTGTCTTTTATAAAAAAGAGCAGCAAGTGAAAAGGAATCTGTCATTGCTGAAGGCCTGTATATCATAGATGGCATAAAGCCTAAAAGAAAATATAAAATCAATGAAGTAATGACAAAAGACCAATAATGTAGGAAGATATTATTGAACGAATCCTCTAGAAAAACTGGAAGTCCTGATTAAGACTTAATCAACAAAAGTTGTGAAGCACTTTAATACCACTGGTTTTGGCTTTGTTAGGGAGTTTTTTGAATGCCAATCTCCTCAATAATTATGATACTAAGGAAGAACATCAAAATAACAGGGATGTTCTCATAGCATTGCATACCCAGATGTAACAATCCAATTCCCAAAGACTTTTGGTGAAACTTTAAAAGGCAAGAAAAATGCTTTATACTAAACATCAGAGACACTAACTGTAGTTTTACAAATATTCTGTTGCTAAACAAGATAATAAAGTAATAAAAGGGCAACTCTTACTGCTACAGTTATGTTTTAAAAGGCTATACTAAATGATACTGTAACCTTTGTCCATTGTCTGAAGAAATATCTGCCTCGCTCAGCTGATGCAAAAGAATATGTATTGTTCTTCTACTTTAACCCAGTTATTGTATCAACAGCTCCATAGCTCATTATGTTAGTTAAATGACCACCTATACTTAAATATTCTTTACATAACTTAAACATTGGAGATGATCCTGATGTCAGTGTTTGCCAGAGGAAACTCCAATATTTCCAAACTTCCAAGAAAAATGGGATGATAATTCTTACTGATTTTGCTGCCTGGTCTTGAATACCTCTCTGGCAATACAGGACTGTTTAGCTTGCTTCCCACATTGCACATGAAAATATAGACATATACAGGGATGAATGCATTTTTAATTTTTAAATACAGAGGAGGATTCACGTGTGTGAATATCCTTGTTCTATAGTAGCCTATAGAAAACATCAAAGCAGTAAACAGATCACAGCACTCGCACTGAACATTTAGCTTAGCTTCACCTTCAGTGGCCTTCCTAAGGACTGCGTTGAGGGAAAGAATTAGCTGCAGAGATCAAAAGGATCAGGTATATCTTTGAAATCCCTTCACAGTCCAGTATTTTGTTTATGACCAAAGCCCCTGAGCTGAATGTGGAAGCCAGTTTCCATGGATATTTAAATTACATTTTTATCAGGCATATCAGAATGACACATTTTGATATTTTGAAGTCTTGCAAGGTCACCTCTCAGCCATCCCTGAATTCATTTCTGTCTGGCAATCAACGTTTCTTGTAAGAAACAAGCAGTGTTTGTGGTTTGTCAGTGTGACCAAGTTGCGAAAGAATTGAAAATGTGGAGTACTGAAGGAGAGAAGATTAACCACACCAATAACCTGTGACAGAAAGCCAAAATCCTTTGCTATCTGTTCTTTGCCTCACCTCCTGTTCCCCCCAACTGCTTTGTGCTCCCTGCGTGGCAGGACAAGCCACAGGTAAATTTGTGCCGTGAGCAGATACCTGTGTAAGCTGAAGCATAAGACTGAAGAACTGACTCTGCAAACATGTGCATCTACCTGCACATGGGCCAGGACAACCTCAAGCACAGATACAGGTTGAGCAGAGAGCATTGAGAGATGCATTGAGAGCAGCCCTACAGAGAAGGACTTGGAGGTGTTGGTGGATGGGAAGCTTAACATGAGACGGCAATGTGCGCTGGCAGCCCAGAAGCCAACCGATTCCTGGGCTGCATCAAAAGAAGCATGGCCAGCAGGTCCTGAGAGGCGATTCTGCCCCTCTACTCCACTCTTATGAGACCCCACCTGGAGTACTGTGTCCAGCTTTGGAGTCCTCAGCACAGGAAGAACATAGACCTGTTGGAGTGGGTCAGGAGGATGGAATTAGGTGGTCTTTAGGGTGATCCCACCCAACCCAAACCGTTCTATGCTTCTATGATTCTACCTTCCCCATATTTAGGTCCTAATTAAATAGATAGGATTTCTCATATATAATAAAGTAGACATATTTGAGGAACTGAGCCTTGCATTGGTATGTGACATATTTTAAAGAAGCATCATTTCAAGGGTGGAAAAATGTGATTTCTTGGGCCTTCAGTGCAAGTTTTCTGTCATCACGTGCAAGAAAAAAAAAATATAAAAAAATCATCAATAGTAAAAGCTGAAATAAAATTATTGGGAAGAAATTAGTAGCAATAAAAATGCTTTTCAAAGTAATGCTTCAATTTTGAAATAGCTATTATAAACATTTGTGCTTGCTATGGCTTGCAGTTAAATTTTAAAAATAGAACTTAAATATGCATGTTAATAACATCCAGAAGGCATTTCTTTCAAGCCTGTTTGGGCTGTTGAAGGGTTTAATTTAACTGCAGCATTCATTTATGTCTAGCAGTTAGAATTTTCTTTTAAGCTCAAAGGAGCCGAGAGTTGTAACTATGATCTAATTGGTAAGGAATGAAGAATGTTTTTCATGTTTTATAGACAGCATGAATCCTGATCAATTTACAGCAGTAAATTATGGAGTGCTCTGTTCACTGTGTCTCCCTCTGGAAGTATGGGCCTATATCTCATTAAACTATAAAAATAACTTGCAGTGTTTGGCACTCCTCAAAAGCTATTCTGCCAAGGTGTGTTATTTTTATATCACTAATGCACGTCAGCTAGTCAGTCCAGAGAAAGCTAGGTTCTTTACAGCCCTAAACTAAATTAATTTATAGCTGCATCCACATGTCAGAGGGGACGCATGAGGAACCTAAACTGCTGTATAAAACAATAATTTATTATTGATTTTCACTTCCTTTTTAAAAGCAGCTGCAATTCATTGGTTTCTTGGTTCTTTCTTCTCTGGTACAAATGGTCTATACAATGCTAGCAATGCGACAAAGCAGCTCCTGGGGGTAAAGCAAATGACATAAAAGTCAGATGTGCTTTACCTCTTTTTGGCTTAAGACAAATGGTCCGTCATTGAAACATGAAAAAAAGATCAGAGGTTCAATGTACAATGCTTTTTGTGGTTTTAGTTTTTTTTTATGGTGTGTGATTAGGCAAAATACCTCAATTAAATGAGTCATTTGCCTTTAAAATAAAACCTAGCATTTCACACATTTTTAAAGCTATTTAATTGTTATGTTGTTGTATAATCTAGCTGAATTTAACTCCAGTAAAAGCAGTACACCACTAATAACAGATTGCAGGTCCTTAATGCTACTGTAGTAACTTTTGTTTGTGTTTAAAAAAATACAAATCATCTGTTTGAAGGGCAAATGTTACAGAATTACTACTGCAACCACTAAAGTTTAGATTGCCAGCCCCTTAAGGTAAGGGTGGAGTGGATTGGAAAAGAAAAAAACAACTCAGGAGCCAGGGTAGAATTGAGCCCAGCACTAGGAACACACTTCAAGAAGCAAAGCAATAAGATAAGAGCAACAATCTTGTCTTTTCTCCCAAGAGCACAGTGTTTAACCACAAACACTTCCTTTCATAGCAAAATAGCTTAAATAATCAACTAAATTATTCCAATCTTAGGAGTAAACAGCAAACCAATCAACAATAATTTTTTAGGATGGAGTAAGAAATAAAAATAATTCTAAAAACACAGGCTTCTCAGTGATTTGTTCTTTCTATGGAGGATAAAGCCTGACCCTGTTATTAGAAAATTTAGCCATATTACTTCTTCTGCACAAGGATTTGCTACCAATGCTACATTTCTTCCACTGAACAGCATTAGGTTGAACTCCTCTCCCCAAACCCAACTTTCTTCACCACAGTTTTAATTAGAACAAGATTTTCTCCTCCAAGAGTGAAGGGGCAGTTTCTCAAGAAAGGAAGCCAGGTAAATCATCACAGACCAGTGTGTGAGATCCTTTGCATTTGGTCTTTATGGTTATCAGCATGTACAGTTTACCTTCAACATACCCAGAAAAGCAGAAATAGAAAACGTCTGAAATGAAAAGCAAAGAACGAGAAAATTATTAATTCACAGAAATATTTATATACATAAGGAGCAGGAGAAACATGAAAACAGAATCAGAGAGTGCACTGAATTCTGATTTATTAGGCACAACAGAATATGGATGAAGTAGTTGCATCTTAATTGTGATCATTAAATCTACATTTGGAAAGAATAGAAAAAGAGGCAGCAAAGTCTAACAGCCACAGCACAAATTTTAGAGAGTTCCTTGGATCACTGGGAGAAGCAAGTCTTCTGCAAAACCAGAAGGATGAGGAATAAAGATGCAATCACAGGCACTTGTTACTGTTGAAATACATGAGAGTCAGCAGCTCCTGGAGAAATGTTGCTCCCTCCTGTCAGACAGCATGCCGCAGGGAAATTTTAACTATCTTCCCAAGCAGGTGGAATAAAAAAGCCTGGGAATAAAACCCAGCTATGCATCTCCCTCCAATCTGGACTGTAACAGGGCACATGGAGATTTCAGTTCCTCATTTTCTTTTACCTGTAAAACAAAGACAACCCAGACTATCAAGTGAAAAAGGAGAAAAAATTACCTATTGGGCAAGAGAGGAGGATGGGGAAGCATGCTGCAAGAAGTCCTTAAATTAAAAATGGAACAACTATGTTGTCCAGAAAGAGTTGGAGTTTCACTAGTGACTGCATTATTCACCAATAAGAGAAGCTGATTAGTAATGTGATCTTTTGCTCACATTAAGCTACCAAGAAATAAGTTCAAAGTTCAAGAATTTGCAGAATAGAGGGGGGGGGATGTCATCAGGAAATCTAGTCAAGCACAGTGACGGTGTTCAAACCCAAGTTAAAAAGCATAGCTTCCATGGGGTAGAGCAGCTGACATACATAGACCACACAGGCACAGTTGTACCTTTCAGAAAAATTGCTTTTAGACTACTATCACAGATTCTCTCATCACAGGGATGGATGTCCTTTGCCTTAGCTGAGACCTGCAAAAAATACATTCTATGATTATTGTTGTTAATTATCTCAATAAAAATAACATTAAACCTAGCACTTTAGTTTTCATCAGTCCAGCAGGTAGATGCTTTTGCAAAGAATCTCCCCCTTTTATATGTACCTTTTAAACTGCAGATGCTTGCCTTGAACAGAATCCGATCCATTTCTGAGGTGGTAAATGAGTGAAAAATATCACTGATTAGAGAGACCTGTAATTAGAATTGCAGTGCGAAAGTTTGGATCCCAAATATATAGGGACGTATAGGAGTGGCACTCTACATATAAAAGTTATAGATTACCACAAGTACGAGCATGAGATAGGAGAAACTATATACAAATTTAGAGAAAGTTGATTAATATTGGCTCAGTATTACAAAGTGTAACCATCAAGTATGATACAATATAATCATGGCTTGAAAAACGGTCATTTACCCAAATTTGAAAAGGCATTGATATAGCTTGTCATAAAAAATATAGACTCAAATATTTTCAGTGCTGTAGCTCTTGTACTCCACAAAGTATTTTGTATTTAATTTTGTTTAAGCCTATGTTTTTGTAGTTTATCTGAATGAGGCTGAAATAAGTCCTGTTCCAGCTGAGCTAAATATCTGTTGAATTTAATGTGACAGACTGTCTCTTTTAATGTGTTTTTGTACAAAGTGATTATATTAAAATATGCTATAATTGAATTATATGTTAGGATATCATTTAGAATTACTTATTGTGTTATTAGACATAGATTCTTGCATAAACATTGCAAATTCTAAACATTTTAAATAACATCATTCAGATTAGAAATAGGTAAACTACATAAAATTGACTTGTGTTATTTAAAAGTGTGAGTATATGTCACTTTTTTTTTATTCCCCCTCGCCCCCTCCTTTTTAATTTGCATTTCTTCTTTTGTTATATGTAGGTGAATCTAATGCTCAGGAAAAGAAACAAGGTCAAAACCTTGGAAAGTCATCGCAGTGAAAGATAAACTGTTATCTTTACATCCATTATCGTTATCAGAGCTCACTTTTTCACAGCTCCAAAATTCTCCCCAGTGGGCAGTAGTCCATCTTACTAAACTACCTACCCATAATTCAACCCAATTTGCAATTGTCTGTCTATGCTCATGAAAGTCCATCTCTGAACTACAATGGAGACTATTTTCCATAGCCTCCAGGGAGGTAGATAATTTTGTTGGCTACCTCCATTCCATCCATCTTCTAGTGAATAAGAAAGAGCTCGCCTTTTCCCTGGTGCTGCCCACTTTTGAGAAATCTGAACATTCAGTGGAAAGCACTACATTAGTAGAAATGCTGAAATGCCTAAGTAGAAAGCTATTTATTCTCATGCGAACTCAAAATCAGCTTTCAAAACTGCAATAACTACCAACAGCTCTTGCAAACACAGGACTAGGTCTCCAGAAGACAAAAACTAATATTCAAGTCTTGTGGCAAAAGTCCATGACCAGAACCAAACTGCACTAATGTTCTTCAAGCAACTCTTCTTCTGGGTGCACCTTGATTGATAAAATAGATAATAAGAAAATGAGACTGTTAAGATATTCCTTTACTCTCTACTACTTAAAATAACATTTAATTCAGTACAGAACAGAGAATTCCTCCAATTCATGTTATTTTGAGGATTTTAAGCAATCATCATCAACTGCTGCCGTAGAAAGACAAATGCTCTGAATGGACTCATTCAGATTGCTGAATTCTTATTCCATTCTCACTGGTTCAACATGGAAAGGTTTGATCAATGTTAGTAAGAAGAAAACAAATCATTTGGTCGAAGAAACTAATTTGCAATATTAATGAGGTTTTTTCTAAACATTAAAAAACATTCTAAACATCTCTTTCTACATCTCAGTCTATAATTCTCACAGAGAATCTACAGACAAGGTAAGTGAATGTGATATCACTTTGCTTGCACGAACAATTCATTTATAACATACCTGAAGCTTTTGACCCTTATTCAGATATGGACCATAAAGGATCTAATTTAAAAAATAATATATGCTGTCTTATTTCCATTTACATTACTGGACTAGACAAAGATTCTTGTTGTGAAGGATGGTTGCCTTAAAAGGCTGGAAAGAGTAATTCCCTGTTCTTGTATACACAATGAAAAAAATACAGCAACAACTTATCAAGTGCAGAATGAAGGTAGTTTCTATGTGAGTGTATAAAAAGATAATTTGGTACATGGGCAGCAGAAAAGAAAAGGGGGGTTGTGTGGAAGTTATAAACATTCAGTTCATTTCAACTTTTCCTGAAAAAAAGGGCATGATTTAGTGTTCCAGCAGTGCTGTTTTGTCCAGCAAAAGCTCACACATTATAGCTTCCTCCAGTTCATGGAAACTCAGAAGAACAAGATCTTACTACTTCCTCCACACTGCATTCACCAGGAAATAAAAACAATTAATCATGTATGAACACAAGTCACACTGCATCCTTGCAAGCTTAGCCAAACAGGATGGCTATACATGTATAGTCAGTGTTGTAAGTTTGTAAGTTTTTTTAGATTAAGATAGTCTTTCCATACGATGCCTAATTCAATATGTTTGGCATCATGACTCCTATTCCTCACTACTGTCAGAAAACAAATAAGTAATAATTTCTTTCTATACAACAATGGGTTTTCATTGTACCATACATCTCAACAATGACTAACATGTTTGATAACACTCTGCTCATTTCCTCTCTTTTTTGTCAGAACAGTTAGTGTAATTTTAAGAACTGCTCCCAATTTGCATATGTCGCTTGAATAACAATATGTTCTATGCCTTCCCCTCTGTCTTTAGCACAACCCTTTCGCAAAAATGTGGCTTAATGAAGAGGCAGTGGAAAAGGTTCAGCTGACTGACTCAGGGCCTGATGATTAGCCTTAGAAACAAGTTGCAAAATCAAGTGCCCCTCATTGAAATTCCTTGCCCGCAGTCCCTTTGCATTTATAACTGTGGGAAATCAGCTCCGCCACCTGAGCTGGCCTCAGCTGCCATGGCGTCACATGAAGATAGATGTGATCACTTACGGAGGTACAATAGGGAGCACTCTTCTGCTCTGCTTTCATCTCGCTCCCTGATCTCAGATCAAAGCAGGGAGGCAAGCAGAGCAAGGGCATGTCTACACGGGGACATTATATCAATCTAGTTTGTTCACTGTAACTGCAGCAATTTAAATACATCTCATTGAAAAGCTTTTGCACTGGTTTGTCATGCTGGCTTAAAATATTTTCCTTATTAATCATAACACCCAAACAGCTCTGTACTTGTCTAAACTAACTACCCCAACTTCCCAGCCAATATTTCATGGCTCACTGTTTGCAACTGCGATTTTTTCCTGTGCCTTAGGAGGCCCACATGAAATTAAAGAAATTTGTGGGCGAGGGAGCAAAACAGAGTCAAATGAATGCACTCCTTGAAATCTTTTTCTGGTATCCATTAACATCATCAAAAGCATTACTCATCTGCTGTCATGCAGCATCAATGACCCGTTACTTAACACTGTAATTATTGTAATATGAACTGAACAACACACACATACTTGCCATTGCACCACTGGGCAGATTTTCCCTTTTTGCAGAAACAAGATGACTGGCAGCACAGTTTCAGTACAGGAAGATCTGCCTTCCTCATGGGGAAAAAATGAGCAGAGATCATCTGGGCAGAGTTCACAAGGAGCTGCAGCAGACAAACACTGCCATGAAGGTTTTCCTTGGGTCAGAGGAGTGCTGTGCTCCCAGAGGCTGGAAGTTCAGCACCCACAGCCATCATCAGGCATGAGCTAATTCATTTGATGTTGGTAGATCAGCTGTCAGAAGCCCTATTCCGGTCCTTTGCCAGGTCACCTGGAGAGTCTTGTCTTCCTTGATGCCACTGCATCATCCCTTCAGCAGCAGTTTTTCAGTCCTGATCCTTCAAAGCTTGTCAGACCACAAGGGAGAATTCAAATAGTAGGAAGAGGGGTTTCAGGTAGGTACATTATTCTAAAAGATTTACAACTTAACTGTTAAAATCTGAGAACACAAAATCCCAAAATATTTGTCAACTCAGAAGAAGTTGTTCCTCCTATCACTTCAGAGTGAAAGTTGCTACAAAACATTTTATTTTAGCCTATGGAAATTTCCAAGGGAAGTAATTTTCATGAGGAAAGTTCTAATTTAAATGACACAATTTAAATCTGTCTCTGAAAATTAAAGATTTTAAGGAGAGCATAGTGAACTGTCATTAAAAGAAAGCTTTAGGAGAAACTTAAATTATAAATTTAAGATAAAGGGATTTTTTCATATCTCCTAATGAATCCATTTATATAAAGAGCCATAAGAGTTTTTAATAAGATCAATATATTTCTTCAAATTATTGAATTTTCCTACAGGCTTTGAAAATGCATTGTCTCAGCAATTTAATGTATACAAAGTGTTTGAACACAACGAACTCATCCTGCTGACTGATGAGGAGAGCAACAAGTTTCTGATATATATTGCTGAAAACACACATTCTGGTGATAACCAGTCTCTGAAACTTCATATTTCCATCCACAGTCACTCACAGAACCAGAAATATTTATAAATGATACATGATATGACTCCAAAGACAGCAGCTATTAAAGTCACTTATTAGCACAGACTCATTTTCTGTTTCCTACTTAATAACTTCTGCTTGGATAAAGAGCAACATTAAGTGGCAAAACTATTCCATTATTTCACTCCGATATCAACCTGCATCCCACATCTGTCCACGGTTCTGAGAACGTGAACAGCAGCTGATTCAGAGGTGGAATGGTACGAAATTGTTTACAGACATTCAGTAATGGAAATATGTTTGTTGGCTACTTCCTATTACTTGAGGCACCATGTCTCCCAAAGTAACATTGGAAAAAGTCATTACAAACCTAAATATATGTATAAATGTTTCCACAACGTATCACAAAATTTATTAGAAATATGTGCAAAGAGACAAATTAAGCAGTTAGAGGAAACATTTATTACATTGTAATTTTGATGAAAAACAAAGAAAACAACATAGCCAAAAACTTGGAAAATTAGATTAAATTAAAACTGTCTATTTTTTCTGTTGTCATATTTAATATGCTTTATAGGTCTTTTAGATTTAAAATTAAAGTCAAATATTACCAGAGAGGAAAGTTTTCACAACAAAAACCAAACAGCCCAACAACTTAATGTTAATTATATCGACTATTTTCTTGATGTGGATCTTCATCCTGCTCTACTACTTACATGTTGTCATTGCTGGTCCCAAAAGAAATTCAGTCTTCAACTCTTAACAAGATATGCAAGCCAATTAGTAAGAAAATAAGCAAAAAAGTTTTTTTTTTAAAACTTGCATGCCAGGAGTCACTTGAATTTACTTTTTGTCCTGTATAAGTTGGAACATAATTAGATCAGTTGTATATGCAACAAAGTGCACTTACAGAACACATTAAATACTAAACATATCATGCAAGTAGCAAGAGACATATGAGAATTACCCAAGTAAAACTGCAAAAATCGAAATTTTCTCAAACATTTCATTGGGTCAGACTGTATTGTTATGTCCTTGGACATAAACTAATAGACACATAAAAAATTTACGTGCAAAACTTTACTAGTTTTATTAGTTTTACTAGTTAGAAGTGGTGTTGTGGAAAGTGGCGAGTGTAGAAAGAAAACAGGCAGACAGAAACAGATTTTCGAAGAGCTGCTGTAGGTTTTGACATGTGAAGGAAAGAATCTCAATATCACTTAGTGATTTACTCTTCACAGTCCTTCTGAGAACGTACAGAGAAGCTACATAAATAATTTTCCAGTCCTACTCAGAGCTCCCTAGGTAATCTTCATTGCAGATAAATATTATAACAGTACTACAGCTTCTAAACAGAGAATAAAAATTTCTGTTCAACAAAATATTGTGTTATTATACAATACACATAGACACTAGAAAGCATGGAAGTCCGTCTCACAATAAAGTAGTAATGATTCTCCATTACCACCTACAAAAACTTGGCTGTGTTTCAGTTTCACATGGCTCTGGACAACAGCATACATCACTTATCTTGTTAAAGCATTTCCTTTCATACAGACATGAAACAAACAAAATCATGGGCTTTCATATTAAACACAAAAAGGGCACAGAAGTCTCCAACCAAATAATAACCCAAATACAAAGATTAAATCCTTGAAAACACAGAAGAACCAGCACTTAGTGGTCAATGTCATAGAAAGAATGACAGTCAGAATCTTTATGAACTGAATATGCAGAGGTAGATGTGCCATTCATATATACAAATATAACTGTATTTTTGCAATCACTGTAAAATTTAACCTATCAGCTGCATACAAAGATCCAACAGAAAAAAAATTAAATTTTCTAGAGAAACACAAGTACACTTTTGTCCTTCTAGCTCATGACGATACAATAATCAAACTGGTCTGATTTAAATTTATTCCATTGACAGAACTGCATAATCTGTTTGCAGAAACATATTTTGAGCACCTTCACCTTCTGATGTCAAACAGTAACTTCTTGGATATGATTCCACCTTAACTTTTAGTAAGCACAGTTCAAAAATTGTGCATAGCCCTTGCTAAAACCATTTACTAAAACATGTCTGGTAAAATCATTCTTAAACTAGTGACCTTTAATTGAAAGAGTCAGATATAGTAGCCTTGACATAACATAGAAGTGATTTCATGTCACTAAAATCCCTGAGAGAGAGACTAGTTTCAATTTCTTCAGGGACAAAAATTACTCATGCAGCAATTGCTTTGAAGTTGTAACTTATATGGAATTACCAAACTATTCATAGCTGAAAAACGCAAATATGATAAAAAAAGGATATGAATTATAATGATTTGCTAACCTTTCCTTTTCCAAATGTGTGAGGTGCCTTGGAATAATTCTCTGTCTTCTTAAAGTACTTCACAGTGACAGCTTTGTTCAAGTTTAACAGTCAATATTTTTCTGCATTATCACAATTATGCCAAAAACTCAATATGGCTAGTTGGTGGGTAAATGCTGGTCTCCCGCATCTGTAAAAAGCAGACAGATTTCTACTTCTTGTCAGGATAAATTTTATCATAAGGTAATGACAAATGAACTTTAGTCAGCTGCTAGTTGCCAAAAAATTGTATTTCAAAGGAGTCTTCTTTGCCATGCATGGAATATCTATGTATTCAATACCAGTCATAATAGTTAAGGGAAAATGGGTACACTAGCTGTCTTGGATGCAATATTTTTATGAATCTTTTATAAAATACAAATCTAAAATAATAAAAAAACCTAAAAACAACAACAAAACAAAAACCAAACAAAATTATTTTCTTCAATTAACATTGATTTTTCAAATATTTACAAGTAGACAGAAGTTACCTGAATATGCTGTTGAAAATAATTTAGTGTATACTGCAGCAAAAAACAAGTCACAGAAAAATGCCACATCAAATGCTAAGCATAGATTTATAAAAAGCTTTATAAAAAAATATTTTAATTTTTTAAAACATATTTCCTCAGTACCTTGAAAAAAAAAAAATAAAAATTTTATGATAATTCAATTGGAGATGGAGGCTTGTCACTATTGCATATACTTCTGTAATTTAAACACGACAAAGGCATCAATCCTTCATGAAAAATCTCAGGTCATATCTCAGAGCAGTTCTGCCAGCCAAAACAGACTTTCAGTTATGTAGCAGGACCACAAAATCTGTTTCTAGTCTTTGCAAAAATCTCAAAAATTATAGTTGGCTGATTTCATTTCAAAACCCACTGAGATGATGGAGAAAAAATTATCTGTTACACACTCTTTGTCTCCACAGGCACCCACACTCCACTTTGTCAACCACAGGCACCTAAGTCTATTAATAATTACTCCTAGCCAACATCTGACTACCATGTTTTGAATGACTCTCTGACATACACTGAGGCTATGGACAGATAAAAGAGATAAAACTTTAGGGAACAAGTAGAAATAAAGAAATATACTGTACAGAGTATCAGCGAATCAGGTGGATCCATTAATTCTCTGGCACTTCCAGCTTCACAAACAGCATTGCTCAAATGGCCATGTTGCAGTTTGTTTTAGTGTTGTGAGCAAGCCAATAACCTTTGCAGTTGTAAAAACAGCAAGTTCTTTAAACAGAGGGGTTGGATAGAGATGTGGCAAAGGTTCTTCTGTTCATAGAGAGCAACATATCTAAAAACCACAGGAAGAACATCCTTCTAATGACATAATATGAATAGTCAGAAAACCTGTGAGAACCTCAGAAAATTGTAAAGAATCAGGTGGCTGCATATGGATACTTCATCAAAACTCAAGGAATGAGGAAATGCTGAGTTTTGTTAAACAAGTTAATATTGTAGATTAAATGTATTTTACACTCTTTATTGCTATTGTTATAATACAGATGGAAATCTAAAATATGACAGATATGATGATATGAGAAGAAGATATCACTGGAATTTATTTAATGTAATTTAATGTGTTTATGTAGTTCCATACGTCAGAACAAATTTATCAGGAGAAAATTTTGCTAATTGTAATAATACCCATTACATTCACAGGAGCTTTTCTTTTTTGGTTCCAGGAACATACAAATCCTTTCCTGATAGACTAAAAGATATACTCTAGTTTCCAGAGCGGTGAAAAAATGCAAGCATTCAGGGGAAAATGGCTGAGGAATTTTCACCACTGTGTTTCATGACACATCTTTGAGTTGTTCGGCTCAGTTGATTGAGATGGATTACTTCAATTAAGATACATCTGTCTGAATACATTGCTGTTGCAGGGGGCACCTGGTGGCACTGTTACACATTGTGTTACAAGTTATTTTTCTAGAAAGGTGAGCAGACTTTGTTTTGCACAAAAATATCAATCTATTGTTATTTTTTTATTCAAATTTTATGTGAAGACCATGGTAGTTTTCTGCGTGTTTTAGTGTCCTGCCAGAGCTTATTCCCTCAACACAAGTGCTATGTCAGAATGGGGCAGTCAGGTTTGTGATCACCCCTGCTAAAGCACAAGAACAAAGTACAGAAGCTAATTTCAGTAAGGTAGTACTCTGGCTGAGCAGCACTAATTTCTCTAGCAAGAGCATAGTTTTCCATGCCCCAGATTCTGCTATCATTTACTGGAGGGTGACAGTATGATCATGAAAAGCAAAATGTGTGTAACATATGTTAAAGTATTCATACGTAATTTCTATTCAAATATGGGTTTTTTTCCCTCTGTTAAACGTGGGCATTGGTCTGAGACTCTATACAAATACAGCAGAACAGATCATTTTGATTACTTTGCTGGGAGAAAATGTAGGTATTACTTCCCACCCACAGGAAAAAAAGTCTCAAATAAATCAGATCTGGTGTGAACATAGCTCCCACAGATATCCCCACACTAAATTCTTTAGTGACAAGATTGCTAGTATGAGTTACACGTCTAACATTAAAGAGTGAGAAAAAGGTGGTAAGTGGGAAAGTAATATCATTTACACTGATAAAGTAGCACTATAAAGACAGCTGTAATCTACACAAAGACAGGATAGATGAGGATGTAAAGTAGCAAATACAAATAATTCTTTGAAGCTTCTTTTTCAGATCCCTACACCCTCACATCTTTTTCTCCCAGCCCTGAAAACTACATTTTAAAACTGAATGAAAGAAATACAAACCATTCTTCAAAAATACTCATAATTTTCTTTATAAAAATTTGCTTTCAAGGTGAGCTTTTGGCTGAACAAAACCACATAATTATTATTCTATAACATTTAAATGCCATAATGCAGCAACATTACAATAAGAGAACAGTGAAGGGGATAACAGTTCTTTCCTCTTTAAAAACAAACAAACAACAGCTGTTTATTGCAATTTTTAAACTTTACCATTTATAAAGTGACGAAGATGTGCACTTGGTGGAAGATAACCCAATCAGAGAATACTACTGCAAATTAGGTATGCACAAGTCTGTGGGCCTTGATGGAAGGCACCAAAGAAAGTGCTAAGAGATCTGGCAGATGTCATTATGAGTCTGCTCTCAACAATCTTTGATCATGGTAGGTGGGACAAATGCCTGAAGACTGTAGGAAAGCAGAAGTCACCCCTAGATTCATGGAGGGCAAGAAGGAGGACACAGGGAACTACAGGCCGGTCCACATCACCACAATACCTAGAAATGTAGCGGAGCAGGTAATCCTGGAAACCATTTCCAGGCACTTGAAGGATAAGAAAATCATCAGGAGTAGTCAGCTTGGCTTCATCAAGGGGAAGTCATGCTTGAACAACTTGATAATCTTCCATGGTGAAATATCTAGCTTGACGGATGGAACGAGAGCAGTGGATATTGTCTACCTGTACTTGTGTCCCATAAGATCCTCATAGGAAAGCTATTAAAGTATGTGTGGGCTGGATGAGTACTGAGGTGTATGGAAAACTGGCTGAACAACTGGGTCCAGAGGGTATGATGAATCATGTGAAGTCTAGTTGGAGACTAGTAACTCAGAGTGTACTGAGGCATCAAATCTGGGCTTACCAATGTCATTAATGATCTGGATAATGAGACAGTGTGCAAGTTTCCTGATGACAGAAGACTGGGTGGAGTAGTTGATATGCCAGGGGGTCGTGCTGTCAATCAGAAGAACCTCAAGAGGCTGGAGTAGTGGGTGGACAGGAACCTCATAAGTTCTACAAGGAGAAGTGCAAAGTCCTGCACCTGGTGAAGAAAAGCCCCAAACACTCATGTATGTTGGGGGTCACCCAGTTGGAAAGCAGTTCAGGAGAAAAAAACCTGGGAGTCCTCCAACACCAAGTCGGAGTCATGTTGCCAGCAGGTCTTCTCTTCTAGCAGCACTGGTGAGGCCACACCTGGCGTCTGTGTCCATTCCTGGGCTCCCCACTGTAACACAGCAATAGACATGCTGGAAAGAGTCCAGAAAAGGGGATGAAGCTAATTAAGGGACTGGAGCATCTTTCCTGTCAGAATGGCTAAGGGACATCATACTGTTCATCCTGGAGAAGAGAATTATCAATGTGTAGAGGGATGGTGCAAGGAGGATGGAGCCAGGCTTTTTTTAGTGGTTTTTTCTCAGTGCCCAATGCCATGACCAGAGGCAATGAGCACAAACTGAAAAACACAACATTCCCTCTGAACATCAAGAGACATTTTTCATTGTGACTGTTTTCACTGCAAGCATTTTCGCTGCGAGCAGTGGAACAGGTTGCTCAGAGAGGTGGTGGAATCTCTATTCTTGAAGATACTCAGAAGCCTGGACATGGTCGTGGGACACCAGTTGTGATGAGCTCAGGTCCCTTCTAACCTCAATGATTCTGAGATTCTATGATATATTTCAGCTTGTGAAGAAAGTAGGTAAATTTTTATTAAAACCCCCACACACACCCAACCAAACAAAAGGGTTTACACTGAGTCAAAACATGACACTGTATCAAGCCCAGTTTCAAACTCATCTTGTAGGTCAGAACAATAGATTTTGGATTTGATTCTAACTCCTGAAACCTTGTAATTTTGTTCTTAACTTTAGCTAAGCAAGTAAATACTCCGTTAGAAATATATTCTACTTATCCTTCAGGGTCCACTCCTGACATTCACCGTTAACCCAGAGAGATGGCTGGGAAGGGGCCACCCCATACCCATTTTCCAGCCAGCAGGAATGGATGTGGCAGCTCTGGCACTGTGCAGCCAGAGGATCAAGGCAGACTTCTGCTGCTGCTAGTGCTGCTGCTGCAGCTTGTCCCTGGGAAGGTTCCTGCTCCCTAGAAAACCCATCTTTATGGGCATGTGGAGCAGCAACACTGAAGGGCGCTCCTACTAGCCTAGGGTTAACCACTCACCCACAGCTCTTTAACTTTTCCCATTAAAACATGGTGCTAGTCCATTCCTTGTAAGGTTCTTCATGTCAATAATGACCTAACACTTAGTCCGTGCCATTCAGCACATACACAACTAAACAATTGCTAAGAGCCTAATTTTCTATCACCTTATCTCAGAGCAGCTGGGAAAAGTCCCCTATTGAATTAGTTTATTATTTTGTGCTGCTTTTGTTTGATAAGCCCACATAATGCCATCTTTTGAGCCAGGGACCTCCTTGAGTTATATCCAGAAATAAGTGTCAAAGTGCCCCACATGTAGCACACAAAAAGGCTTGATTTTTTAATTAGTGAAGCTAAATAAGAGAGATGTAGTAACAACACTTCTTTCTGAATCTACCATTATTTTCCTCTCAGGCAACAGATGAGGACTGGTAATGTTTTTCCCAAACTAATCTCTACCTCAGATCACAGTTCTGATTAATGGGCTAATATATGTACAATTTATTTTTAAGCTCAGTTACTTTTTCTCCCTTTCAAACACTATCCTATATTAATCTTAGCACTCCTGTCAACAAGGAAGAAAGCTGTCCCTGTTGTCCCTTGGCATTTAAGGCTGCATTAAATGCAGATAAAGTTTGTTTGGGAATGTACAGGGTTTGCTGAAGACAATCACTGGAGATAGAACCTTAATTTAACCTCAAGCCTGTAGTATTTCCCCTGGGACGTGGATGACTGATAACATAGCAGAGGGCGAGGAAAGCACAAAATTATTGAGAAATGGAAGCAGCAAATCTCGAGTGTTGAATTTCTTCCTCTAAATCATTGTTTATAAGGATAGTCATGCGTATCTGACTCAGTCTGGAGACACTAAGAAACATCTTAAAAGAGTAGGTTTAAAATGACAGTGGATGTTTTTGAAAGTAATTTTCAAGACATATGAAATATATCTGTCATATATGCATCTTGAATGCAAATGTCATTACAGAATCAAAATACACTGGCACATAGTATCCTACGTACAAGGTAGGTCAGCAGTTGCTAATTTAAATGAAATAAGTCCTTAATAGACAGCTTGATAACATTTCCCATAGGAGCATTAGAAAATGGTGTTAATGAGCATTATTAAGGCCTGCTTCTGTAAGCAAATAGGTCTTTATTAACTGGGATTATATGTGATGCTTTTCTGTGTTATAGCTCTAAAGAGGCAGCATGAAAAACTAGGTAGCATTTTATTTTAAATAAAAAGGTTTTCTCTGCTCTAAACCTAAAATAAAGCTATTCTTTTAGGGCTAAAGGTTAAAGAACCCTTTTATTTGTTAATAATAAATGTAATTACCCAAAACCAAATTGAATGCAAACTGATTTATGTTTTAATTTGCTTTTCTTTCTTTATCCTTTATAGGGATAAAAAAAAAATCCTTAGTAGATATAACTAGGAAAGGATACCCCAGCTTCAGAATCCCTACTTGCAGAATGGAAGAATTTATTAATTTAAAATAGAACAGATGGATATCCTTTATCAGAGAAAAAGGTGTAAAAAAAATACCCTATGCACTATTGAAAAAAAAAAAGGACTTAATTTTATTGCAAATCCAAGTGTGGATCTTCTTTTAATCACTTCTTCTGAGTTGAAAAGAAAACGAAATTTTCCTTCCTGCTATCAACCATAAAGCATCCAAATCTTTGAGAAAACAACGTAAATTGGAAGAACTGAGTTAAATTTAAATCCAAATTTTAGAGAGAAAATTTACATTAAACAATCATTGAGCCAAGACAGTAGTCTCTTCGTATAAAATCAATTATGTGCACTTAAAGAAGCATTGGTCTTTCATTGTTAGAGGTTGTTGCCATTTATTTCTTGACAATAAAAAAAGCAAAATACCAAATCAACATCCTAGGCTGGTACTTTAAAATACTCGGATATTTGCAGAGAAAACAGAGATAGTATTTTGATAAGAATTTTAGTTCAACAGAAGGGCAGGTCAAAATGTAACCCCTTAAGACAGCATCCTGAGCTTCATATTGAGCAACAGCTATTGAAATCCTAAGAGGGTTTGTTACATAAGCCAGTGGACTGAAGAAACCTTTAACATGTAGGAAACTGGAGTTAATTAAACTGTTAAGGGTATCCTATCCATCATCCTAACAGACTGCTCTATTCTAAACCTATTTACATTTTACAATTGAAAAAATGTACTTGGTGTGGTTGATAAACCATGTTTACTGTCTTTATTGATTTGACATTTGTGCATAACCTTTATGCTTTAATTATCTAATAGCATTTCCTGAACCTTTCTCCGCTACAGAAAGTATTTGATTTCCAAGCAATTAGACATACCTGACAATTAGCAGACAGTAAGAGTGTTCCCTTCAACAAATTAATCAGTTTGGGAAAGCACTGGCTCATCACTGCACTGGATTTGCTGAAAAAAGTTGTTTTATTGAATCTCATTTCAATGTGCTTCAGTACCTTAGTGTAATCAAAGTGCATTTCAACTCTTCTCATATTTCACTCACAGGATGGATTGCCTTTAAGAGCTTCCTTTCCCACATAATAATTCTGAAACCTAAATGCAACATAAGAGAATTTAAACTTAAGGTTAACAGCTGGCTGCATTTGTAAGGATGAGTAGAAGAAATGAGATCTAGTATTTTTTAATATAGATAGGGTCAAGGAAAAGAAGAAAGCTGGTCACTGCAATACAAATTCACCTTCTATTTTGAATCTTTGATAAGATAGATATTTTTTTATTTCCTGTTTGAAAGACAGTTTCTGAGGACTTGCTTTGGGTGTGTTAAATCACTTTATGATATTTTTAAACTTCTATCCAAGATTTATTCTAGCACATATTTCTGTGAAATGTATTCACATTGCAACATTAAAAGTAACTGTAGTCAACTTATGGAAAACACATTTGGTTTTTGGTATGGAGACATTCCTTCAGAAAGAAAATTTAGCAGTGGAAATTTAGTAATGAAAATTTCTGTATTTTTCACATTTCTGAAAGAATATGGTGCAAAACTGTCTTAGGTGTGATTGAATCTCAGATTTGTGAAAGGCAGAATCTTATCTTTTTCTGCTTAAACACTACACCTCATTGTGAAAGGGGCCTAAGGTGCCATATTTTGCTGCAAGAAGATTTTCTGTGCAGGTGCTGTGTGAAACGGCTGTGCCATCAAAGTCTCTCATAAACCTTAATGCAAGAAGCAAGACAGGCTGGATACAGGATCCACATTTTCCTATAGACTGTGAGTTCCTGGTCATCACAAGTTTTACTGGACTTCAAATTTTATTCTGTATCTCTAGACAGTGCAACCCATACCTTCCAGTGGGAAGAGCTACTGGGTCATACCATATATAAACCTTGTGCTTCTTAGACATCTCCAAAATAAGATATTATTTCTTTTTTTAGGCAGTGTAAGAGTAGTCACGCAATTTAGACCATGTTATTTGCAGTGTTTCACACAGCAATTTTACTACAAATAATTTAAAAACTAGAGCAGAAAAGAGAATTATTTCTCTCAGTCAGAAGGGAAAGACGGTGATCTACTTCTTTTTTCACTTTTTCATGCTGTGCAAGCAAGAAACAAAGGCAAATAACCAGTGATTTGGTATAGTAAGCTGATTAAAAGCTGACCAAGAATTTAGAGTTAAGATGTCAGAAATTAGTCAATAGTTTTTTTATAGCAATTAGTAATTTTGTCTGGATCATATTGTTATTTCTTGTTGAAATAATACTTAGTGACCAGTTCTCATCCAGAGAGCTATTTCTAAGCAGAATAAATTTATCTTACTAATAACATGATGCCTTTCTTTCATCCTAAATTTTTTAGCATTATATCATCTTTTACTTCACCTTTAAACAACTCCCTCACTCCTGAGAGAACTTCATATTGTTTCAGGGTAGAAGAGGCTGGACTAAAACCTAAAGCCCATGTGCAGGCAAAATTCTCTTTTGCCCATCAAAAAATTTCACAAATATCAGTGAGATTTTGGCCTGAGCACACAATCACAAAGAATGGCAGTCAATGATTTTTTTCCCAAGCACAACTTAAGTATTTTTATAGTTCACCAATAACTAGTTTGGATATCTTGTGCTAGTTTAAGAGTTTATAACTACATATATATATATATACACATATATATATATATATATATCTCCATTATTAATTCTTTCACAGAAATTTGGGGTTTTTTCCCTACATAACATACAATACTGTGTGAAAAAGCATGCGCTTGGATAAGTTAAAAATAAAAAAAAAAAATAAGTTCAGTAATGCTTAAATGAAAAAATATGAGTATCTCTCTTTAATACAGTGGAGTAATTAAAGCAGTAGAATATCTTGCAGTGGGGCAGATCTTAGCTGCATTTCTTGATATTTATGCCATCCTTGTACATGGAAAGGCTTGCTAGGGAAGCCTATTATTTGTGTTGGTACCTAAGAACAAGGTCTAATGCAGACTTAAATTTTCCTACATATTAATGACTTTAAGATGCCTTCTTTCCACTTCTCCTTATTTTGCTAGAGGTGCCATTCAGAATTGATTTTTGATAAATTCAGCCCGGTGCCTCTGTGACTACTGCATAGGTACAGTAGCTTTAAATATTTATATTGTGCTGCTGGTGATAATTATTATTCCAACTCAGTAGTATAGTTTTAATGCATTTAAATGTCAGTGTTTCTCAGTTTAATTCATCATGCATACATTCAGATGCTTGTATACATATATTCAGTATGCATCTCCAAGGACCTAAAAAGACCTATTCATATTTTAGCAGCTGTGAGAAAATGAGGACAGATTTCCTTTACATTCCTAACTGTAAACATTAATTAGGTGCTTGACACTCATTAATGATTAAAAAACTCTTTGTAAAATAATCCATCATAATTCTTTTATCACTATGCCAACCCAAAGAACTATTTCATTGTACTGTGGTATCTCTGATGGGAAAGTTAAAAACAATGTGTTAAAATAAAATCCATTTATTTACTCAGTTCATTTCCATGGGAAAAACGTGTTTTTGCTGTGATATCTAGTAAGTTTCTGAATACAAGAATGTCATGCCTTATTATCTGTTTGTATGCATTGTTGAAAAGCCATTATGCAGTTGCCTATATACTCAGTGTGTCTTCTCAGGCTAACCATTGCAGCAGAACAGAATCTCAAAAACAAGAACTTGAACATTTTCTACAAAATATTAATAAAATGTTGAGGATTAACACACACACACACACACACACACACAAAAAAAAAAAAAAAAAAAAAAAAAAAGAGTTAATTTTCACAGACAAAACTGGAATGCATTTAACCTTGGCTTCCCAAATGGTGTTATCTGCAATTGTTTGCTTAAGCAAAGCACAGAAGAAAGGATCACATTCCCAGGAGGTCTGACAAATGATTTCCAAGGTCAGGCATATGCACAAAAGAAACAACAGCTCCTTACTCTGTGTCCTCTCTTTATGCTACCTGTGACATTGCCTCTGTTTGGTCCTCTCGAAGGGTTATGATGGCTGCCATGTAGAATGGGTCCAGTGTTGTCCAAAACATGAGACTGAAGCTACTGCTTGTCAGTACACAGCTAACAGTTCAGAGAATCCCTCTATTGATTTTCCTGGTGTGACTCCACCCTGGCTGTTTTCTCAGCCTAATGCTGCATCTCCAGAATGTGTAATAGTAATTGACCAGAACAGAGTGTCAGGACTAATTAATGTACTCTCGTTATTGGTGGGAGCACTGGTTTTCAAAGAGTGTCCAAGCTGTTATTTATGGCATTTAATTAAGGTGCAATCTTATCTAAATAATCAGTGTGTTGTAAAATAGAAGAGTCAAACTACATAGCTGCAATAAGTGAAACATAACATGCACAAGCACATTTGCACAGAACACATTTAGACATTTTTGCAAGTCATGAGAAATTTAGGAAATTAGTAGGGGTTTTTAGCTTTTACAAGGCATGTGAAAGCATTCTATGCCTTCTAAATGGATTTACTCTAACTGCCTAATTCATTATGCTAAAACCATGAAGCAATTTCCTGTTCAAAGCCCAGCTCACAGGCTCTCTGTTGTCAAGTATTTGAATTTCAGATTAGAAATGTGTTCATTTGGATAGCATGAAAGGAAAGCTTTGTTGTCAGCTTTGCTTTATGTTCTGCCAGCAGCCAAATCCCTCTTCTTCAGCGGTCACCAGCAAAATACCAGACCTCCACTCTGGTCTCGACTATCTTGAAACAAACACAAATGCCTTTGGCCTTTATGGCCTAAACACTGGTTTGAGGTTTGCTGTTCTTCCCTCTCCCTTAATATTTTTTTAGGGATTGTTTCTGACAGATGATATCAGCAAATGTTTAGATTGCACTGAGTTTTTCTCATCCTTACAAAAGGGCAGGAGAGGGAGAGGGAAAGCATTTTCACAGTGGGGGAGAAAAGCCAGGGCATTTGGTCCTGTTGGAAGCTCTGTAGTTCATAAGGTAGCAACAAGCTGAAGTGGCTGCAGCCCTTTTACCTCCAGCATGTTTCCAGCTATCATCTACGCTGAATTTTAACTATGTTGCTGGTTGCTTGTTAGCAGCTATTTCTTTGCTGGCTTGGAAAAAAATACAAACAGCTGACAGAAGTCAGGGTCCATGTTTCATGCAGAGTAAAACAAAGTTACCTAATACAGCCTGCAGGACAAAAAACCCCAAGCATTCATATCTGTGCCTAGTAGTACGGAAGTCAAGAAATTCTTGCCATATTTCTCATAGAAATAAGTTTTCAGAGCTCTATGCTATTTCTGCTAGGTTTAGAGTCTACACTGTGGAAGAACAAGCATCAGCACATCCTTCTATTAATTAAAAGCAAACATTCACACGAGGAATGTTGTAACCCAAACATGAACTTTAATGTTTGTAACATAGCTGGAAGCAAAAATAATTACTTGCAGCTATAGAGGACATTGAGATATTTGTAATCCTTTTGCTTTTGAATACAATAACCCCTATGTAGTCATAATAAGCTCTTCAGTATAGGAAATGGTAATAGAAGATCTCTCTCCTGATACTGAGGCTGTGCAAATAATTGATTTCTCAGCTGAACAGATGAAGTGAAAGAAGAAAAAGAAGAAAAAAAAGGGTTCGATCCAGGCTGAATTTAAATTTTCTCCTTTTTCTTGCATTAATAAAAACAAGCAGACACAGGAAGCATTTCATCCAGCCAGGAATGTCCTGGTGGACTTTGACTGAAACATTTCACTCTGGGCAACAGAGAGGAAAGCTGGAGCCATCCAAGGAAGAAGCAGAGGCACAGAGACTCTTCCCCTCCCACCTGAGGTGGTGTCCTGGGAGGTGCCCAACTGCAGACCCAGCTACAGGACAGAGGATGCTGCTACCTTCAGCTATAGCTCACTGCACTGAAGCATGTGGGTCCCTTGTGGGGCAAACACACTCCTTTCCTCTCCATAATTCCTCTGCTGGCCAAACTAGGCTATGGGAGCCCCAGGTTCCCATCCCTTCTCCAAAAGGTGAAAGATGCCTGAATCAACACTTTCCATCCGGCATAAAGAATTGCCGTACCAACTGGAGGTGAGTGTCCTAACCAGCAACTTAGACACAACCTGGGGAGTAACTTTGCAGAGTCGTTTAACAACTCATTAGTTTCTATGCAAAGTGACAGAAACTCCCAAAAAAAGGATTGAAAGAGCCCCACCTCTCCGAGCCCAGAGACTGCTGGGGAGTTCATCTCAGTTCATCGAAAGTGGGAGGTCTGTGTTGAAATCCTTGTCCAAAATCAGGCACAAAGTAGGTTTCTGTTTCAAAGTCTGGCTCCCGGGAGAGTGAGCACAGAGTATTTCACCCAGTTCTAAATGACACATTGTTCCACCATGTGTTTCCAAGTGTTAAAAGTGAAGACAAATGAAAGCATACCGCTATGCCCATTGATAGGGATCCTGGCACCCTCTTTCATGGTTAGCAGAAATGAGCCTTAAAGCCCACAGTGTTTAAATTCCCTAATTCAAGAATTCTCTTGTACTCCAATTGTGGTATGCTTTACAATACTTAAATGCAAATAATATTCAGGTCAGGTTTCTGACTGGCTGCTAAATACCCTCTAGTTCTCTCATGGAATTTGTTTCCTCAACCTCGGATTGTACAAAGAGAATTAGAGTGCATTAGTATACATTATATAAATGTTAAATAAGAGTGCGAAGAATTCAGGTCCAAACCATTTTAAGTTAACAATGACATAAAACTATTATGTTGCAAATAACATACTAAAGCTATTACCAGTGCTCACACTTTTATTACCCTGGAGCACAACAATTTTACTCTACATGCAAGTCCTTCCATAGTGTTGTAGGTAAAACCAAGCTTCACAATCCCTAATAACTTTAGCAAACTTGATCATTAGGCACATTTTGCAGCTGTCCTGGTAGTGTGGTTGCCATAAGATACAAACCTTATGAAAGAACACAGGCTGCTGTTTAAAGGACCAAATCCTAAATTTTTTGTTAGGACTTCTTAGTGATAAAGAGTTTGGATTCAAGTTACCATGAGTTTGCTACATCCAATCAGATGGTGCATGTCCAGAGAGAGAGAGAAGAGGATTCTCACCACAGGAGCACATGAAACTCTTTTTTCCATTACATTGTCATCAATATTGAAAAATGGACCAGCAGCAGGCACATTGGACTTAAAATCCAGAAGCATAAATGTGTTTAAAGGAGTCTTTTTTCACATGACAACCCACAGAATCTGAACATTTAAGCAATCTAATTAGACAATATATAATATAGGGGCTAAAGCTGTCAAGCTAAAACCCTTCTCCTCCTCACTACCTATTCAGAAGGTGAATAGGTAAGAAGTGACTACGCTGCAAGTTTGATACCCTAGTCTAGCGAAAACAGCGCCCCCTGCCAGTCTTAGGAGAGGACAGGTGATGCAAAATGGAAAGCTGCTTTGCAAAAGAGGATGTAGGGGTCCTACTGGAGCCAGTATGTATCAGCAATGGGTCCTTGCTTCAAAGACATGAATGGTATCCCGGGCTATATCACACAAAGCATTGTCAGCAGGTGAAGGGAGGTGATTCTTCCCTCTGAAAATCAAGAAACACTTTTTCACTCTGAGCATGACCAGACACTGCCAGAGGTTGCCCAAAGAGGCAGCAGAGTCTTTACCCTTGGAGATATTAAAAAGTTGTCTGGATATGCTCATGGCAAATCAGCTCTAGGTGACTGGCTTGAGCTTGGGGTTTGGACTAGGTGACCTCCAGAGGTACTTTCTAACCTCTAATATTCTGTGCTTCTGTATTGGTTGTATTACACTTTAGTCCATTCTTCCAAAGCATCATTCTCTAGGACTGGCATGCTGTTAGACTATGTTGTTTAAGTGGAAAAATAGTGTGCTTATGGGTCTGTTTACACATATAGAAATATATTCTTTCATATTGAATATTTATACACATACACACAAAGATTTGTCTACAGCATAAATAACTACAGAGCTGTTATAAGTATCAGACATGTTGTTCAATTTCTTCTGATTTCTACTATAACACAAAGCTGATATGCAAGGTGACCAGCATCTCAGCAGAGGGAAGATGTATTTCCATCACTATGCAGCACTATCCATCACTCCATGCATCTGCTGGAGTCACACTGCTCCAGTTTTCTGACTGCATGCGTATAACTGCTTCAACAAGCCCCCGGAAAACCTTGTCTCATGGACAGTTCTCCCACTCATACAGTGGTTAAAGTCAACTACGACAGATACTTGTAAATAGTAGTCTGGTGTTGGTTCAGACTGTAAGATAATATTGCTGTAGTAAGGAATAAAGATGAAATTCAAAGAATGAACTTTAGCTTTCCCCAGCCTTATTGTCTGGTTAGGAACTTATTACACCCTGTAAGTGGCTGCATCAGCAATTTAATTAACTAACAAAAAATTGCATTCAAATGCTTTCTGATACAAAGTAAGAGTTTATCCTGACAGCAAGCATAAACCCTCCTGCCATGACCACTTAAAAGATGAGCAGGCTCTCCTATAAAAGGAAGACAGCTTTTTCAACATTATCCAGAGGATGTGGTTTTGTCCTCTGCTATTGTTCTGTTTCAAATAAAATGAGACAATTATTTGTTCGTGTGATCTACCTCCTGATATCCTCCACCACAAACTCCCTCCTTATGGAGTCCCTGATCTTAATCTGTTTCCCGCTTTTACAAATCACATTAACTAATCTGACTATTGCCTTGTCCATCTCAGCACAGTCTTCCTGAAAGATCAAGACCAGGCTAGTTACATGATTTCAGGATGACAAGCACAGAGCCTGTCAAAGAGGCCTCAGATCCCACACAAAAGGACAGTTTAATTGCTTTACAGCCCATTGCTTCAAGACGCAAAAGAGTAGAGAGTGGATTTGAGGGACTCTTACCAGAA
The DNA here is from genome assembly GCA_004320125.1 of Scolopax mira. Classification (NCBI taxonomy): domain Eukaryota; kingdom Metazoa; phylum Chordata; class Aves; order Charadriiformes; family Scolopacidae; genus Scolopax; species Scolopax mira. The sequence continues at coordinate 1,024 of BJBW01011350.1, read as the reverse complement.
TCAGAGGGAAGATATTACAGTACAACCTGCGCTGGATTTAGAAACAAAATGCAGTACAATAACACAATTTTACTGTCCCAACAGGTATTGGATATTGTATTTCATTAAGATGCAGCAAATGAGAGACTATTTCAACATCTGCAAAATCCGAGTCCTGCCATTTGGCTCACCTGCTTACACGTCCATTGTGCTTGCCCTGGAAAAGGTTCTTCCCATATGGGGTACTGAAAAGCATTGTGTGTCACAGTAGTTTTACTGTTAAAAATAAGTAAGGCAGAATACAATAGTGCCCGATGACACAGTGTATAAAGAAACAAGTATATAAATGACAGTGTCCTGTCATTCTCTTTCCTAGTAAATGGAGAAAAAAAAAAAAGACTGTCTAGCTAGAGAACTCTTATTCAGAACAAACTGTTAAAACTACTGTAAAAGCTACAGAATGCTGAAAAAGGTCATGGAAGGGGGATTTAAAAAAATATTTCTGGAACTATACACATACAAGCATACATGTAGAAATGTTTAGGTTTGGCAAATCTTACTTGTATAATATAGAATGCAAGTAGCACCACAGAAATACAATCAAAGCAACAATGATTTTTTTAAGCAAACTGGCAAAGTAACATATTGTACCAAAGTGCATGGCTTGCATAAACAGAAAATAATCAACACACTGTATTTGTGAGAAAACCTATTAATATGCCAAAGATCATATTTTACACTGTCCCACACAACATCCTGGTCACAAAATTGGAAAGTCATGGATTCAATGGATGTACCACTTGGTGGATTAGGAGCTGGCTGGATGGCCGCACTCAGAGGGTTATGGTCAACAGCTCAATGTCCAAGTGGTGGCCAGTGGCAAGTGGTGTTCCTCAGGGATGGGTACTGGGGCAAGTGCTATTTAACATCTTTGCTTGGTGACATGGGCAATGGGATAGAGTGCACCTTCAACAAGTTCACCGACAACACCAAGCTCGGTGGCTCAGTCGACACTCTGGAGGGAAGGGATGCCATCCAGAGGGAC
>BJBW01011342.1:8947-41741 GCA_004320125.1 Scolopax mira | reverse complement strand
CTTGCATCAAGCGGAGTCCCGTCTCTCAATCGCGGCACTCTATATGGAATGAAGGGGTATTCAATTGAGCAGACTGGGCAGATGAAGGCATGTCGTAGTAGTTTAGGAATCTAATAAACAGAAAAGCAGTGCCATGTAGGGTTGAATTTATGAGTACAAACACTAGAACGGCATGTATATATTCATATTAGTGCTTTTTTAACAAAAGATGGCTTTTGATTATTCTGTCATATATCATTCTGATCCATGACACAATGATCTTCTCTTTGCCACTTCCAGCAAATTGTTCTTCCACAGGAAATTGTATTGGTATTTTTTATTCCACTAAGTGATCTAAAAAAATAATAATGCAGTTGTTATTAAGAAAAGCATTCAGAACAGCCAGAATGAGGGAAAAGAACCCCAACAAAAAATCCCCCTAACTAACCAAAAAACCCATACTCTCCCTTCCCTGAGACAATATCAAAATTAATAAAATGGCAGAGAGTTCACAGAATTAAAATGTTCAAAATTGGACATTGAACTGTCGAAAAAAAATAATCTCGTGCTGTAGATTTTAGAATAAAAACAGGGCATTTTTAAGAAAGACCGTGTTGGAGGTGAAGGAAGAAAACTCTAACTCCTCTGAAATCAGTGATTTTCATTAACATTTCAACAATATTAATTAAATTTCAAGGGTTATAAATATGTTCTGGGTCAGTTGTGAACTGTATTGGGAAACTAGTTTCTAGTTTTGAACTACCCTGCATTTTATATCTTGATTTTACTCACGGAAATAACAATAAATGTTATATTGATCTTTTCATTACTGTAATTCTCATGGTTTTTTATCATGAAGTTAATTTTCATTGTGGATTTTGTTTTTTTCAGGTTGAAAGTCCAATCAGAATTAAAACAGATTGCATTGGATTGAATATGGAATAAGATTCAAAGCAGCTGTATTGCTTGAAAGGTTTTTAAAAGGAAATTTATGTATCTAAAGGACATCAGATTGTCTGCAATTATGTTGACTTTGCTCAATGGTCAGAAAGACTCACAGACTTTAGAAGGGACAGGCAGTTAATTTCAGTTAAATATATCCAATGAAAAGATTTAATTCTTTTATGCAGGTGTTATTTAAAGAACAACATCTTGTTCCTTGGAAGCAAGACATTTTAATGGGTGAAAAAGTGGGATGAAGTTTTATTACAGACCGTTATTACATGCCACTGATGTCACAATTCACCATTTAATGTCTATTACTAAACCTTCAAGGGCACCAAAAAAAAAAAAAAAACCAGAAAGAAAAAAAAAAAGAAAAAAAGGAGTTGTCTTACAGTTTTAAGCCAAATATACAGAGGAATAATTCAGAGCTTCAGAGAACCAGAGTAAAGTGACTAATGCATTTGTGAAATGTGAAAACTGGCTAGGGGCAACTTGGCTTGTCAACTGCAGCTTTTTCAGTCTGGATCTGAACAGCAGCCACAGCTACAAACTGCCAATACTTTTTAAACAAGGATGTAGTCACACAAAATGATCTTTTTGCTTAGCTTTTTTCATGTTTGCTTCTTATAGGGGCCAATATTAACATGCAGAAAGATGTGATTACCAGATTTCACTTTGAAAGATAAAATGAATCTATACCTGAAATCAAGATTTATATCTAGGACAGTGGGATAATTTATAGAAATGTACCATTGCAAGGAATTCAATATAATATAAAGCTTTGTTCCTTAGTGTCTGCAGAGAATACTTATCAGATATGTTCTTATTTTTTTTAGGCTAAAACCTCCAAATTTTGTAGAACAATTTATATGGAAAGGAACCACTCCAGCCTCTTGGGAATGTAAGGTGTTCAGAGTCTGAAATATGTCAATAAACTTCTGCCTCAGGATGTAATCAATGTCTATCTTTTTCTTTCTTTTAGATTGCTTTAGCGAGGTGTTGATTAAACTATGATGAGGACTGCTGTTGCAATTAACACTAAATGAGATTTGTTAATTGGCTTCTTTTGAAGCAAACTAGGGTTTTTCTTCTACTACCCTCTGTGCTCTTTGTGAATTGATATATGAAGTAGGGATAGTGAAAATTGACTGTGGAGGGAGTGACACTTCAATCTAATTACCACAGCTACAGCTGACATTAGAATTTAAATAAAAGGAAGTGAAAAGATGTTATAAATTACTTAAGTCAACAATCTACCAAAAATATAATTTGTGTGATATGTTCTTTTGTTTCTTTCTTTAGAGTTATTAAATTTGGTATATGACCTAAAGAAAAACAAACACACCACCACCCCCAAACACCAGCAACAATAAAACACGAACCCAAGAACATAATGAAAAGGCACATTGTGTCTCTAGAAAATGAGTTCAGAATGCACTCCCCCCCATGCAGAAAGGCAGGTTGGTTTTGATTTTGGTTTTTTTTGTTTTTTCAACAGCCTGCTGAAAATTAGAGAATTGCACATACTGTAGGAGAAAAAGAAAAAAATAGCCCACTTTCACATGGAAAAAATAGGAAAAATCCATTCTCAGAATGTGTTATCTGCAGAATTTCTGGTACTCTGTCTTACAAAGAATTTGTTAAAATTTGTGTAAAGATGTCTTCTCTTTGAGGGACCATGGACTCAAGGGTTAAATGTTGTATTATGCATTAAGGCTTAATTGTTATGAAGCTTAATGTTTTAGCAAGAGACCTGCAGACTTGAACCTGTAACCCCATGTGCTGTTCTAGGCTTTTTTTGATCTGTATGGAGTATTTATAGAGCATTACAAGGCTGATAAAAAAAAATCACTCAAAATAAAAAAAGGCAAGATAACTAGGAAGCAGTGGGTTTAAGACAACTGGATGTAAAATGATATGCATAGGAGGTGTATATGAAATGTTTTCCAAATTACAACTTGGACTTGGAGAGGTCAAGGAAGAAAATAAGGGGACTGTTATTAACTGCGCCATTAACTGAGAGCAGTGCATGCTACTGTCAGTGATTAGGAAACTAAGTAGTCTTCTTACTTTAGTGAAACTGTGCCCTTTTTTTTTTATCCCTGAAGAGATTTTTTGCCTATTATGCTTAGGGGAATTATCCAGGGAGTTTGTGTGTTAGGAATACAAAAGATCCATAACAAGTAAAAGATGAAACAGGAACAGCAGTTCCTCAGCACAGAACAAATCATCAGTCATTAACTTGAGCCATTTTAAATACAGATAAACAAATAATAAGGTAAAATTATAGGAGTCAGATTTATTTTCAAATTTTCACTATAGAACAGTCCTTTGCAAGTAGGTCATATTATCAACAGAATGACTGAACAGTTTTATTTGAGACTGAGATTTCCATGAGTCCTGAAATAAAGTGGTATCCTCTGTGATTAATTAAAAGAAGCAGTATTTCAGTTTGTTTTTTTTTTTTTTTTAAAAAGTGGTTTTTACTATGTTAACATGAAAGATATCCTGAGCTCTATTTAAATAATTAGTGGCATTTCCAATTTGCAGATGTTAAATAATTATTGTATAAGTTTTATGAAGTTCAGGTTTCCTTTTTAAATTGTGATCTTCTGAAGCAAGACACACAGTTGTTTCAGCAAGGAACGAAATAATGGCAATTATTAATGCTGGTGGGAATCACTGTCCTCTAACTCTTCTTCCCTTAAGATCATTGGAGCATCTGAGTCTGATTCCTTTAGTGAACCTTCATTACTCTTGAGTTGTACTTAGTCTATGCAATACTGTAGAGTGAGAACATGATCAAATACTCCAACTATGCATAGATTAGGGAGATAGTCATACTGGATTATTTTATTAAACTATTTTGTTCAATATTCTCCTCCAGACTAATTCCTCATGTTGTCTAAGAAGATGAGAAACGTTTCCACAATGTGAGAATTATGTGTAATCTGCCTGAACAGTGTGGCTTTTTTCCTTTTTTTTTTTTTTTTTTTTTTTAAAGTAAATGGTTATTCTGAAGCATAAGAGATTCAAACTGAATCCTGTCTATGGAAGTGTAGATATTGTAGTTGTAAACTGTGTTCTCTTATTTTCTTTACTTTTTTAAAAAAACAGATTTATTTTGTTCTTTTTCACAATGCTATGTTACATTTTTCAAAGGTACTGTTGTCTTCCCTTTCACATACAGGATGCAGTGGGTATGTGTCTGTTCCTTCGTATTCCCTTCCATGGAATTTTATTTTCTTCTTTTTAATGTTTTCTACATGTCATTAATATTTCCTTCTAACTGTTAATTCTCTTCTTTTTTTCTCAGTTTTTTCTGCTTTTTTTTTGGTATGTCATCACTGAAGAACCTTTGTTTTGCTGTTTTTTTGATCAGTATAGTAGTATTTTTATTTTCAGGAGCAGCTGTTATTATTCCTGAGATTACATATGGTGGAAATCTCAAAGGGGAAAGACTTCAAAGCTTGTTTAAACATGGTGACTGAAGTAACCATGTAGAAACCAGCAAGCATAATTTTAGAGGGATATTACACATACCTATATTAATCATATACCATTAAAAGGGCATATAGTATAAATTTAGCATATAGCCTAAAGTTAGCATATAGCCTGATTGTTTCTATTGGCAATCTAACAAGCACAGCTGAGAGAAAAACTTACTGTTTCATAATAGATTTTTTTTTCCTATTTATACTTTATTTCTTTTCTCAAAGACACTTTTTTTTTTTTTTAAGATGCTTAGAAGACTGTGCAGTCTGAGTAATGAGTCCAGAACCTGTACTCTTGTAACATCTATATCCCTCAAGCACTCTCTCTCTAGTGTTTTGAGAGAGCACCTTTTTCTATGTTCCAGAATGATAATGGCTTTCAGTGGTCATCCAGACACAAGGAGGGATGAAATAAAAATTTCTTCAACTTTTTAACTTTATGACTTTTGGGAATCCATTGAAACAATTCCTTTGAATGTCAGCAAAGTACCCTATGATCTATTGCAAATATAAAATACGAGTCAATCTCTGCACTAGTCTGCCAGAAGTCCCATTAGGCACTGAGTAGACTTTCACTATATTATAGCTGCATTTGCAATACATAAATAATATTGTTTAAAAGTCCTTAAAGACATAGTAAAACACATCTATATTGTTTCTTACAAATCTGCACTGAAAACTTCATTCAAAAATACATGTTAATAAATTCATCTTTTTATAATTTTATTCATCAGTTAGTATTTAATAAGCACTGACAGAAGCATATGGAAAAGCAATGGGATTGTTTCTTGAAGCTATGTTACACAGTCTACGCTTTATGAAAGCTGACTGTACTTTGATAGACCTGCCACTTGAAGAATAAAGAAGAGAACCTTAAACACTATAAATCCTGTGAGATATATTGACTTAGCATTTTTCTGGGACATAGACTAAACCATTGACACTATTCTATCATATTTTATCTACACAATTTTTGCATGTGCAAATGAAAGCAAAAATAGCTGTGTGAAGAAAAATGATTCAGCTTTACAAAGTATCACATAGAATTTATATTAGTAAAAGAAGGGAGAAAAAGAAGCTGTAATCTTGTTGAAGACTGACACAGCTGTCAGGTGTAACTGAGAGTTTGGGATGAGACACCACCTTCTGGGAGATGGTATACTATGTGCACAGAATGAAGAGATTTAAATTTGATGAAAAGCAATGAGTGGAAGAATATTCTGGTCAAATGACTGCTGCTAAGAATTTAGAGATGTCATAAACGATTCTCTTGTGCCTGAAAAAAAATTATGCAATGTCATAATTTTTATTGTCCCGTATCATGACTGAACCTGAGAACTTCTGAAATCAGTCAGGAGATCTTATATTTTAGATACCTTAATTTGATATGGAATATTCATCACCAAGTTTTCTATTTGAATTAATGCCAGCAGGGTCTTAAATCTTGTCTTTTGCACATTCATAAAGGTTACCCTAATCGTTGATATTTTTTAATGAGGAATTACATCTTGGAATTGTGACTACTATTCTTAGAAATTAGCTTAATACCCATGTATTTAGTCTGTACTTAATTCTTTCCATGTTTCCTAGGCTGGAACATTGTTTTAACGGATGTATATGTGAGCTTCAGATCCTAACTTTGAACATGGACCAAAGGGAAGTTCATGGCTCAGTCACGTGTCAAAGTAAGTCCTTAAAAAGCCTTATTATTCCCAGTGGAAAGCCTTTGATGAAGTTCAGAAAGTTCAGGAAGTCTGTATGCTTTCTTCCTGGTAAGTCAAAATTACTTTACCTATAGCACAAGGCCTCTATATGTCTTCCAATGAGAAAGGGTGGTATTATGCAGCTACAGTTAAACTCTGCTGACCAAGCAGCAAGGGTTGTGCAAAAATTGAAAGCCCCATATCCTCTGTGTATAGCGTAAAACTCCATTTAATTGTCAGACTGCTGGCAGCACTAAGACAGAGTCAAGTTAGGACTGTACTCCTGAGAGGGTGAATTCATCTGATGGGTGGTGTTGAAAGCAGCAGAGGAATATGCCTGGAGGTGTTTCAGCTCTCTTCCTCTGAAGGAAAAAGTCAAATGCAGGCACTTTGTGATAACCAAATGCATTGATAAAATATATTAGAAGGAATAGGCTGATAGCCCTGAAAACAAATAATAGATATTTCTCAGAAATATATTGCTCAGAAAAGATAAAGAGGTTATTAACAGCTATTGTTATTCCACATACCAGTTAAAGGGTTGATTCCAGAAGGTATTCAGCTATCTAACAATTAAAAGTTTATACCTGAATTATACTGAAGCCAAATGTGAATGAAGTCCATGGAAAGACTACCCATGACTTCAGTGGCATCTTGATCAGATCCCAGAACTTGCTCTAAGGGCTGTAAATCATCTTATGCTGAGCACAGAGTACTCCATAGCATGCAGAATTTAGTCATTCTGTAGTAGATTCATAAACAAAATTTTGTATTACTTTATGTATTTTGCATAATTGCATGTATTTTGAACAATAAATGCAACCTGTGTTACGTAATTAAATGAAATTATTTTAATTAGGATCTCAAAATGCCAATAGAAAATAGCCTGTGATTGGAAAAAACTGAATATACATGACGTGGCTCTGAATGTATAACATTTTTTTGGTCAGCTGAACATCAGTGTTTTTACATGCTTAATTATTAACATGATCATTTTATGAATGTTCTGTTTTAAAAATAGGTTGCTTTTTTTTTTCAGAGCATTTCAATAGTAATTGGCATATTTAATTACATAACAAATCTGAATAAGAAAGGCATTTTTTCCTCTTAAAGAATGAACATATTGTCCATCTGTTTAAGGAATAATTCAAAATATATTAACAATGACTCATGGTGATTTTACATTATATTGGGATAAAATACAGAATTACAGCCTACGTATTTATGGTTACAGTTGTGGTTTTTTCTTAAAACTTCACATACACAATTACAATATGGTGCCTCTTTTAGGCATGACCCATAGGGGAAGGGACTAGTTGGTTTCTTAGGTCTTAGTATAAATGAAGATGATACACAATACCTTCCTAGAGAGAAACTGACACTAATAACATTCTCATTTCTGAATCCATTGCTTTCTGTGTCTTTGAATGTTTATATGTGGGTAGCATGCACCATGAGGCATAACGGAGCTCCCAATGGAGCCTACGACATAGACTGAGATCATACGCCTGAATATTTATTCTCATGTCATGTTCTTATTCTATTCTGATGGGTCTTCTGTTTTGCCTGCTTTGCCCTTAGCTTCTCATATGAAATCAAATAAATAAATAAGAAAGCTGTGCAATAAGAGATGCATATTCAACTAGCATTAAGAAAAAAAGTCATAAAGTAGAAGATGAATGCAACTTTGAAAACGAAAATCAATCACTAATTTGAGTTCTAAGCACCTAAGGCATACATATTGATAAAAACGATAGATATTAATCACTTTTATGTCAAATAAATTATTTGTGAAATACTAAACTCTGTGTGTATCCAAATTAAATACAATGAGTGAGACCTTCTGGATGCCAAGGGTACACCAGAATTTATTGTCTAGATCACTAAAACACTAAACATTATCAGCCTTTTCCAGAAAAGGAACAGCAAGCAACATGACATTTTAAGGTCATTTTATTAAGTAGACCAAACGAGGGAAAGGCCTTGTCAGGGAAAGCTTTATACACACATGCATACACACACACACTTCTAAAATTCCCTGAGACGCACCACTTCTTCACTCAGTCGAGCTGAGGTAAAGGCAATTCTTGCTCTCACCAGCCTTATGCTGGGCATCAATATGTAACCCTTCCCCACTTCCCCTTTCTTCCAGGTGCTGCCAAGCAACTGTCTAACAATGCTTTCCCCCAACTCCACTGCTAATGGTTTTATAGCTACATGTTGTCACATGACATCCATCAAATCAATTCACAACCCGTCATGCTGTACCTTTTCACCAGTTTCAGGTGTTGCTGTCCTGTCCCATGACCATGCCAAGGCTCCTCACACTGAAGTCTCCTTTGCATTGACATTGGCTATAGCTTGTCACACTCAGTCACACACCTCTTAATCAAGGCAAATTCATGATGCTCCCATTACAGGCTTCTTGGGAAAGAACAGTATTGACACTTGAGGAATACCAGTAGCACTCAATTGTTAACTGTACTAAGAGCAAGGACAGAAGGCTTTGCTAAGGTAGAAGCACACAACAAAGTAAAGAACACTTTTTACTTACAGTTGTTTCATTGTAGAATGTAATCAAATTTGTTAGGTGCAATTAGCCCTTGATAAATCATCTTGGCTGTTCCCAATCACATTATAACTCAACCAGAGAAGAAAATTATTGGCATTCAGTCCTGAATTCATTCTTTTAGCCTTTCAAAATTCAAAAATTTTGGCAAATTTGAAACTTTGTCAAATACTAATGTAGGTCAAAACTGACAACATATAGGAGTGAATGCAATTGCTTGTCAGAACTAATGAAGTTTATGTACATATTATCTGTCCCTGAGTTGTAGATATTTCATATAAAATTGATTATTCACAATAGTATTGTTTGCCAGAAATTAAAGAAACAATCTTTTTCATTATCTTTTTACTTTTCCTTATTTTTATCCCTTTGGTGTTTTGTGAATTCATGTGAAAAAAAATTATTAACAGTAAGTGATGTAGTATATAAAAATGAGTTGTTAAAAATACTCTCATATTCATTTGCCATATCAACTAAATCACAGTTCTACTTAAATGATATTTGACATTTAAACAACTAGTTTGTGATAGTTTGGCTCATGTTTGCCTCAAAAAAAAAAGAAGTTCATTGACTGTTTAACATTTTCACAACTGTTACTGCTGTATTTTCCTACAATGATGACATTACAAAGAAATTAAAACAAAAAAAGCATGTTTGTTACATCACAGAATCAGATAATTGAGGAGCTGATGGAGTGTCTGCTGGACCTGACACAAACAAGGAAGAACTGCTTGTGATGTGCAGGCTGGTCTGCATCAACCATGAGATGGTAGAGTTCAGGATACTGAGAGGAGGAAACAAGATGACTATCAGGATCATACCCCTGGACTTCAGAATAGCAGACTGTGATCGGGATGATGATACAGCATGCACCCCCTGCAAGTTTGTATGGGAGACAAAACAGAGAGGAGTGGCTGATAAATCAGATTGTTGTGTGGCCATCCAGAGGGACCTTGACAATCTGGTAGAGTGGGCAAATATACAATAACTGTAAAAATCCTTTTACTCCACCTGTAGCAGATGTGAAAAAGCAATATTTTGCCTAGCTACAAACTTCTGTTTTCATGTATCATTGCAAACAATGACATTAACAGTGTTGTGAAGCATAATTCTCAAAGCAAAACCCCATTATTTCATGGACATGTCTATTAATATGACATGAAAGGAGACAAGACAAGGTTAGTACTTTTCAAATATTTGAAATAAGTTGTTCTGTGATTCGAATTGTATGTATTAATGAAGTTTGAAAACAAGAATGCATGGAATATTTTATTTACTTTCATATTCCTATGTTTTAAGAATGATTAGCTAAATCACTTTAATTAATCACAAAATTAACTTCATTTTTAATAAGTGCAGATGTTCTCTTTCAAATCACTTTTTTATTACCCTATGTTACTAGAAAGACATTGTTATGCTAACTACCATTCTAATGATACCTCTGAAAAAAATTGATCCCTGTTCAAGAGGAAATGCAGCCTTGTGTAATTTCAGAAAGTTTGAGTTTCTAATTATTAAAGACAAGTAGTAAATACCAAAATGTTTCCATCAGTCACATAAAAAAGAGAAGATTAGAAAAGTCATTAGTTTCCTACTCTCAAACAAGTTATAGTTTTTGCTTTAATCTATCTTCAGCTTAACGTCAATACTATTATTATATACCTGCTCAATATATTATTATATACCCATTTTCTGTGAAGCTTTTTTTTTTTTTTTTCCTATTAATGAGACTTGTTGCTTTTTCTCTTAAGGATCATCTGCTAATATATATAAAATCTCTACTAAATACCAAGAATATAACTTGGCTGCCCTAGACATTTTGTTCCCATTTCTGAAATCCTTCTGTAAGTCAAAAGAGAGATGAATCTTTCAGGAAATACTATTTACGGACCTTGTAACTTGTAACTTGAGCTTCTAACACCCTTGTAATTAAGTTGCCTCCCCCGTAAGACAAAGTGATTGTGGAACAACTGAGTAGGATTTACTCTACTGCTGAGTGTTATCATTGTGGCTCTAGGACTGATCCTGAGACAGGTGACACAATCCCACAACATAAGTCTGGGACTACTCTAATAGAATAAAGAGTACTGCTGGAAAACAAGGCAATGGAAATGTAGTTCTATGCCTGACAAAATATACAAAGGGCTAACCTGAGAATAATGGGAGGGGACACATCCAGTGCATCTTAGCTGCCTGGGGTCTACCCTGCAGCACCCACTGGGGGAACAGGGCCTGGCTGGCTGGGGTTTTGAGCAACCTGGTCTAGTGGGAGATGTCTCTGCCTGTGGAAAGGGGAGTGGAACTCAATGATCTTTAAGGTCCCTTCCAACACAAACTGTTCTATGATTAAGTAGGGATGTTGACTGGAGCCAGCTCAGAGCCCCACAGCTGCCTGGCAAGGCCATGGCAATGGAGGGGACCAAGATCTGTCCGGGGACACAAGAACTGGAACCTGTGAGTACAGTGGAATACAAAGACATGTTCGAATCACTGGACAGACACCTGAATTTGGGGCATTTTTGAGAATCTTTGTTCATGGATATAGTAACAAGTTTTTTGTAGATAGCTTTACTCCATGTAAAATGAACATGTTTATGTGATTTTCCCCTTGTTCTCTCCAATATACTGAGTTGATTATTATCTTTTTGCACAAGTTGTAGTGAAAAATATACAATACAGCATCAAATACTAGGCTTGTTGTTTTGTTGGGTGTTTTTTTGTGGTGTATGAGTGTTATTAACGTATTCATCTGCTTTAGGCAAGAGGCAGAGTGGTAGGAAAGAAATAATTAAAATGAGGCATAGACTTTAATGTCCTACATTGACAACATTGCTAGAAATGAGAGATTTTGGTGAAGAATAAAAATAAAGCACTAATCCAAAATCTTTTTGGTAATAACAATGAGCAATTCCATATCAGATTGTGGTACTGAAACTCACTACTATATATAAATTATGATGCACACAATATTACTTCAAAAGCATAAATTAAAGCAATTACACAATCACTCCGTTGTGACTTCCCTGCTGGTCAGCTGATAATGTAATGAATGTTTTCAATATTACATTTAAACTAACGGAATTAAAGTGATTGGAATATAAGGTTGATTATACAGTTAAAATAACCCCCCATAAAGCTGCATTCTAGCACATTTACTTACACATAATTTCTTTTAACTGTGCTGTAGCCCTAATAATTTATTTTTTTTTTTCTGGCACAACCTTAGGAATCTCTCTCTGAGATGGTTGTAGACCAGATTTTTCAACAAAAATAGATTTATTCTAAGTGCCAGAAAAATACAACACAACTGGCCTTGGTTTGCAATGTTATCTTTGAGTAATCTAAACAGCTATTATTTGCACTTTGGAATCAATGGATCTATGTGAAATCCAGTTTAACAAACATATAATGTAATATGTATTTAATCTCAAATAAACTGGTATGAAAAGTTACCCTTTTTTATCAAGTAAAATATAAGGAGTTCCACTTCAAAACAAATGAAACTTGTATTTTATGGTCATTCATGACAGAAAATGTTCTAACCAAAGAAATGTTTTCCCTCTGAAATGAAATGCAATGAATTCTCTGATTTTAATAGAGGAAAGCCTGCTTATTTCCCATTATTTCTTATGTTCTAAAAGGGAACAAAATATTCATTTTAGCAATTATCTCTAGGAAAATAAAATTTGTATCATCCTTATGTTAAGTATTTAAAAAAGAATGTGTCATATGATTTGCCCCAATTGTTTTTTGACATTATACTTGGTATCTTGTTGTAATGTAGATTGAAAAACATCTAAAACTGCAATGGGCTTTTACAAATTGCTGAAGCATAGAAATGTTTCCTCTGTTCCTCCTTCCCCATTACAATCAGTTTTGTTCAAGTCTGTACACTTGTCAGCTTGAAAACCAAGATAGCAAGGACAAGAGATGAAGGTGGAAGAAATAGTTTACTGAGCTTTCTTGGTTAGATGATTTGTCAGATAAGTAACAAACATCCACCATGATGTAGAGTGATGTGATGATCAGAAGTATGGGTGACAAAGTATGTCATACATGAATCACAAGTACAACCCACAATAGGTACAATTCTAGACAGACCCGCAAATGAACTTTAAACATAGAGATTTCTCAGGGAATTAATGGAAAGTATCTCTGTAGTTACAGTTAAGGTGTCTGCCAGATGAATACCTAAGTTCCCATTAAAATAGATATATTAAACAAAAGAATTATGAATCTTATTATTTGGAAGGAAAGTAAATCAGCTTTCTCAAGAAATACAAGATCTTGTTAGATCTTCATTTCTCTAGTTATCTTTTAAACTATTTGCAATTACTTACTGCAGGCAGAAATCCTGAACATGGAATCAAAGAATCCAGAAAGATAATGGCCTCAGATGACATGGGCATTTAAGTTTTTTTGGCTGTCATCTGTGGTTTCCTTAGGGCCTCCTAATTTCTTCTAGAAAAGAGGACATTTATCCAAGGTCATTGTTTCCCCTAAAAAGAAAAAGGGGAGGAAAAAAACAGTTTTATTCAATCGTTTTAAAGTCAAATAGGGCAAAAATAAGTGATGTGCCCGGGAGAGCAGCTCTGCAGGAAAGGCCCTGAAGTGGTCATATGAGCTCATGGTGTATGCTGATAATACAGGTGCCCAACAGCTCCTGGGGTGTATGGACAGTGGCACAACCTGTAGATCAAAGCAGGATATGTAACACTTGTCAGGCCACATCTAAATCCTACATCAATTTTTGAGCTCCAGCACAGGAAAGATATAGACAAACTGGTGAGATATCAGGGGAGGATGCCCAAAGCACTGGGGCTGGAGAACTTGCCCCATGAGAGGCTGGAGGAGCTGGGCTGGGTCAGCCTGGAAAAAAATATGGTTTTGGCAGCACTTAACAGCTTTCCAGAACCTATGAGGGGTCATCAAAGAGATGAATATGGGTTTCTTGCAGTGGTGCAGGATGGGAGGGTGAGGGTCAACAGGATCAAATTGAAACTAGAGGTTGTATATAAAGAAAAAATTTACAATGAGGATAATCAAGCACCAAAGAAGATTTCCCTGATATGTTGTAGAATCTTCAAATTTCAGGAGATTTTTTTATTTAAAATGTGTATTTTCCTCTGTAGGCCATCAGTTGTGTTTACATTACCGCTATTTTTCCTTATAGTGTATGAATTTATAAAATCAAAAAAAAATTAAAATATTTATAATATTTTTTATACCAAGTCTAGCAAGATTTGTGAAGAAAAATTTCACTTGGAACAACTTAAGTCCACACACTACAAGTTGAATTTGTTGTCGTAGCCATTCTGAAATTATTTTGTGGTGGCATGATCAGTGTTACTGAAATTAAATTAAGGTATGTGCCAGAGGTAGTGTTAGTTCAAAGCTACTAGATTTTATTTTATTTGTACTTTGCCAGAGCACTTTGTGAGGCAATGGAGTACAACTTTGCCATTGCATTTGGAAAGATTTACTCACCTGAATATTTGACTCAGATGCACACTGGCTATTCATAGTCAGAACATGTAATAATTTTCAAAGGAATATCAATCTATTTCTCAATATAATTTCCTTTCCAGTTTAATCTCATTATAACTTCTGTTTTGTAGGTTTTCTACCTTGATGTGCCATTATGCCATTATGCAGCGCATGAAGGACATCCAGATGATCAGATCCAGCCAGCATGGGTTCATGAAGTGCAGGTCCTGCCTGGAAAACCTGATCTCCTTATATGATAAAGTGGCCTGCTTGGTGGATGAGGGAAAGGCTGTGGATGTTGTTTACAGGCCTTTGATACAGTCTCCCACAGTATCCTCCTGGAGAAACTGGCTGCCCATGGTTTAGATGGGAATACTCTCCACTGGTTAAAAACTGGCTGGAGGGCTGGGCCCAGAGAGTCGTGGTGAATGGAGTGAAATCCAGTTGGCGTCCGGTCACAAGTGGTGGCCCACAGAGCTCAGTATTAGGGTCAGTTTTCTTTCAGAGGGATTTGACAGGCTAGATAGATGGGCTGAGACCAATGGGATGAGGTTTGATAAAGCCAAGTGCTGGGTCCTGCACTTCGGTCACACCAATCCCAGGCAGCGCTACAGGGACGGAGTGGCTGGAGAGCTGCCTGGCAGAAAAGGACAGCAGGCTAAATATGAGCCAGCAGTGTGCCCAGGTGGCCAAGAAGGCCAATAGCATCCTGGCCGGTATCAGGAACTACGTGGTGAGTAGGACTCGAGAGGTGATTGTCCTGCTGTACTCAGCACTGCTGAGACCCCACCTTGAGTACTGGGTTCAATTTTGGGCCCCTTATCATAAAAAAGTGTTGGAGTGGGTCCGGAGAAGGACAACAAAGCTGGTGAGGGGTCTAGAGAATAAGTCTTATGAGGAGAAGATAAGGGAGCTGGGGTTGTTCAGTCTAGAGAAGAAGAAGCTGAGGGGAGACCTTATTGCACTCTGAGTACAACTACCTGAAAGGAGGTTCTAGAGGGTTGGGGGTTGGTCTCTTCTCTCAAGACACAGGCGATTGGACTAGAGGAAACTGTTGCACCAGGGGAGGTTCAGATTGGATATTAGGAAAAATTTCTTCACTGAAAGGTTATCAGGCATAGGAATTATTGGAACCCAGGGAAGTGGTTGAGACACCATCCCTGGAGGTGTTCAAAGGATGGGTGGACATGGTGCTGGGGGACATGGTTTAGTGATGTTTTTTTTGTCAGAGTTGGGTTGATGGTTCGACTAGATGATCATCTTGAAGGTCCCTTCCAACCTAAATGATTCTATGATTCTATGATACGTAGAACTGTGCATTGGTTTACAAGTTTAAGTCATGAAGTTCTTTTCCATATTAAAATGGAGACAATGCATCTGAGTTTTACCTGTAAGTATAAGTATGTTTATAGTCTGAATTTCATACATTTTTTTTTTATTGGGTGATGCATTTAATTTTACAACTCTGAGCTTTCTGCAGTCCTTGTGACTAATACGTTGCTCACAGGCACACAGTTAAACATTCAGAGTGTTTTTAAAATAGTGAATTAGGGAAATTCTCTGGTTAGTGCATTTTCACCATCTAATTCAATGCATTGCTAAGGCTCTTCTTCTCTTGCGTAGTGTAAATATTAATGCATGAAGACCAATAAAGTTCTGGCAGTCATCCTGGATTCTGAAATGGACAGATGCTGCCAATTGAGGCAGATGTCAATACTTCTTTGATGTGGGGCATTTTTTCCCATACTCTGTAGCATATCATTTTAGTTATGTTAATTTACATGAAAATAAAACACAAATGGTTTGGGACATAATATAAATGTCCAGCGCAATATCATAACAGATAAATATTTGGACATTAAAAAACTATCCATGGGAGGAAAAGAATACATTTGATCCATTAATAATGAGAACCTGCTCTTTGATCCTTTCTGCTCCTGTCATATCAGAGAAAACTATGACATAAAATATTTTGTTGTGAAATGTGTCAGGTGTTTCCAAAACAACAAGCAAAGCACTTATAAACTTGAAAACAAAAATATTAGTAAAAATATTAAGTAAATTCAGTATCAAATTTTCACAGCTCAAAACATTTCTCAGTGTCTTTTTTCTCCCATGCTTTAAATCACATAGATGAAATCCTCATGAAAGATAAAAATACACCCATATATATATATAAAAAAAATTAAAAATTAAAATTCTTTCATATTCATACTACTACTACTAATAATAATTTGTTTATTAGGAAATAAAAATAATTCAGGCTTCACCAAACAGTATAATATTTTATGAGCTTGTAGTGGCAGAATTAATAAAATCTTTTCATAAACATTTCTAAAGATAATAAGTAAAGACTTCACATATGCTGGCATGTTTTGATTTTTTATCACACTGATCAGACACACTGTTATCTGGACTAGTAAAAACTAGAGGTCTTGCAGCTGTGGGTCATTAGTACATTGAGTCAATACACCTGAAGTGCAGGTCCAAGATCAGCTCCAGAGAAGGGCAGCTAAGAGCAATAAAGCTGTAATTCCAGTGAGGATTGTGAGGCAGATTGATTTGATACAATTAAAGAATAGCATCGTTAATAAACTGGAAATTTTACTGCAATGCTGTTCATATATTACAATTTTATATGAAATGTCAAAATCACTACTTTATTGGGTTTTTTAAAGATGTCAGTCATTACAAAAATCGTATATTTTCATTATTTTTGTGCTAGTGTGAAATATTAGCAAGGTATCAAGCCACTGCATTTTTTTCCTGGATCAGAAGCCTGGTAATTGACCATTTTTGCTCATTTTTTCTCACTATGAGAAAATTATTTTAATTAAATATTTACTATCCCAGTGACAAATATACACAAATTTATTGTCACATGGAACACTTTTATACGTACTTCTCTGTCTTAAACTCCCTTAGGATATGGCTATTATCTGGTACAATGGAGAAAAGTTGCCTGAAATGATTTTGGAATAAGGATTTATATTGCATCAGGAGAACAAATGGGGATTTCTAGAATGTTGTACTGTATCATATTTACTTGCCCTTTGTCCTAGATAGGTATACCAGGCTGATGTGTAAGAAAGACTATCACCAAAGAAAACAGAATGGATTAAAAAAAGTAGAACACCATAACAATTTTACAATTCCAAATGAAACTTACCGACTTTGAACTGAAGAATATTAGGTGTGCTCACATAATCTGTTTTGTTCTGTTGCCTCAGTTCTTCATACCACTGACCTCTGTCCAAGCACTACAATAAATAAACAGGATGGTAGGAGCTTAAAACACCACCACATTTCTCAACATAGTATGATAGTCTCTTTCTGTCACTAAAAACTAGCATCAGAACTAGTTTCTGTTGAATTATAAAAGAGGTCAGCGTACTTCATGCAAGAAACATGCATGCTTATGAGCTGTCTTCTCTTTTTCGGGGAATGTTACCAAGATCTGTTGAATCTATTTCATTAAAGCTACAGTTTTAAAATGCCCAGTGGGTGTAAGATTAGTGTAACACAAGGTCAGGCTGTAACACCAATGTGCCTGTTTTCATGCTTCAATTGTTTGTCAGATTTCCCTTAAGACTGGTAGAAAAACGTATGTCAGAACTTGGACATTCCTCATAATCACTTTCACATAAAAAATTGAATAATAGTCAATACAATAGGTAATGTGAATAACAACACCAAAGAATGAAAGCAAAATGTGAATATACCTCAAAAGGAAACTATAAAGGGAGAAAAATACATTGCATAAGAGAAAGTTCACCCAAAATTGCTGACTAACCCCACAAATCCTATGAGATATTCAGAAGCTGCAAATACAGTACTGGAAGTTTTCCAGTTAGGGTTATAATAATAATAATAAAATCTATTCTCTTCTATATGTCCTTCAATAATATCTAAAACTACTTCACCTCACTGCGTTGTATGTGACCTGTAAACAAACAGCTGTATTTGTTAAGAAGGGATAAACTAAGGACAAATAGGAGCTTGAGGCTTAAGGTACATTATACATAAGAACATAATTCAGTTAGAATTTTTATTTGTTTATTTTTAGGAAGTTGTCATTATACTTATAACAAAGGTCCATACTCCTTACATTGAATGTTGTAATGTACAGAAAGACAGTGGCAAAAAGCATAGGACTGGTGAAGTGTCTGTGATAGTATACACTGCTGGAGAGACATTTCTGCTGGAGAGCCTTTATTCTTCGCTGATTTGAGTTTCCTAGAAGTGAAAGTGTCTTCCTTTTAGAGATTAATCTCCTCTGTGGGCTGGGAACTTTTAGATATCACTATCTAAAAGGCAGAAATACCAAGCCATAGAAGGCTTTAAGAAGAATTTGGGATCATAACTGGAAATTTGTAAAATATTGATACCAAGGCTTTTTGGGTTTGGCTTGGTTTTGTTCTGTTCTGTTTGGTTTTTAAGAAACTTTTAATTAGGCCATAGGTATGAAGCAACCTTTTGTCAGTACAGAGTATATAGTAAGTGTTCAATAAAAAATGATGCATTTTTTTACCTGAAATGCAACCAAAATGCTACATAGATATCAGGTAATGTAGGGGCCCATCAAGTTTGAATGACCAATGTTACTTGCCAGAATGAGAAGCTTATAGTTTCCTTAAGTATATGATGTTAAACCTACAATTAGGATAGAATTCAGGAATTAGACTTTGGACAGTTGATGCTAAGAGGAACATTTATGACTGCAAGTTTTTGAGCAAGGGTACCACACTGTACAGGGTTAAGCCTATAATCTTAATTTTAGGGGAGTGTAAAAGTTGTTTGGCAGAGTGGGCCAATAGTTTTATGGGCAATGAATTGCCGCTAACCCAGCAGTTTAGATTAGAGGTAGGAATGGGAAGAAAACACTTGAAAAATTTAATTAATTTCTAGAATGTAGATGAGCATTGATGGAAGCAAGGAAATTAACTTCCCGTTCATTCTCAATTAAATTCATGGCTCTAAAATAAGATTATATCTGATGTCACCTAGGGATAAAAAACTGGGTTTGTGAATTTTTCAGACCACATGGAGTACTGTCCAGCTATGTTTTTGCTTTTAGTGTAACATCAGCTCAAGTATCTGCATGTGTCCATAGCCTCCTCTGAATTGCAGAAACCTGCCTGACAGTGAGTTCTATGGTCCAGAGTCATTAGTAGTCATTATTGTCTCACCTCAAGCCCATGACACTTTCACTAGATATAATTCACACATCAAAATTTTCTTCTAGTCATATGTTTGTAAAGAGAGAAAAAGTTGCCAGAGAGGAAATATTGACATGGAAGTCTCACCTCGAGAGGTAAAATCAAGATCTGAACGGGAAGTTATTTCTTCAATTATTACTGCCCAATAGTTACACTGAAAATGAGAAAGTTTTAAAATGTTGATTTCTATGCATATATGAATAAACTATATTCCATTTCTAGGACAAATTAATAAAATAAATATAAGGTAGGTGATAAAGTAAAATGCTTCAGCACCAACAGTTTGGTAGCTATATAGGAAGAAAGAGAAGATACTCACAGAAGGTAAAGTGTGCCTTTAAAATGATGATGAATTATATCAAAATGAGAAGACATTCTGTCACAAAAAAGCAGCCCCTGGTTGCATATTGCATGACACATTTTGTGCATGTGTTTTGCAAGCTCTGGGAATTCATATTGGATGGTTGCAGGAAGCATACAGAAAACAGCTCTGGGAATCTGTGGAATAAATGGTCAAAACTGAAATACATGACACTATGAAAGGCAATCCAAGAACAAAACCAGACCTAAATTGGTCTAGGTGTCTGTTCTGTTCTGATATCTGTAGGATTGGGGAAGAAGCAGAGACCAGGAGAAGGAATAGAAGAAGCAGGAACATTGGCAAGGAAAGGCTCGTGATCAAGTCCTAATGACCCATAAACAATGCCCAACAGCCCAACTGATGGAGGGGAATTCTGCCCACCTGGCAGTTAGGAGTTGCAGGGGCGTGTCAGTTGGGAAAAGAGATACATTGGTACTATATAAACTGGGTGTTGTAATAAACGATTCTGGTTTCATCATGGACTGGGGTCCATGCCTTCATACACTACAATTATTCCCACAGTTACGGACTTTGTATTCCCACTGTTATCCTCACACTTCAAACGGCAGCCTTCAAGAGATTTGGAATTCCTCTGTTCTTGGGCAGCATCTGAATAGTATCACAACTTTGCATTTAGATGTGCTTTAAGCAAATAGGTTTTCAGGGAATTGGCAAAGCGTTCCTAATCTGTTTTCAGGGAAGCTATGCAGTGACTACACAGGAAAACTAAAATTTATTCCCTCACCCTTGTATTGGTTCACTTAGTACCTTAGTATGAGCAACTGGATGTTTTTGTTTTATTTTTATATTGTTCATATTTAACTTGTCCTACTGAAAATTATGAGGTCCTAAGCAATGTGAAATTTGGTATCCTTTACTAACAAGATGCATTCAAGGAAAATAAAGTAGAGAAGCAGAGGTCTAGCCTGTCAATAGCTAAGCAAATAATTTTCTATTTATACTGGACAGGTAACTATCTGCCCAAATTTCAAGTCAAGCCGAAATCAGTGACTGGCTAGAATTAAGGGGATTGCTTTCCACTCTGCAACCGTTCTTCTCTTATAAGCCATTGACTTATTGATTTAAGATACAGAAACAATACTGACTAAGAAACGTCAGTGGTGTACAATATAAACCCAAAACATTGGAGTCTTCCTCTAGCTTGTGTGATTGTTCTATGGAGACTCCAAACAATATTTAATAAGATGATAGTTTCAAAAAGTGTAGTAACTATGATCAGTAGCTACACACAGATACTGTAACAGGTCTTCTAAAGCTTCTTATGTTTCAATCCAGAAAAATTGCCAAAGGCCAAAAAGCTCTCTTCACTGTCATGAGTAAAATTAATATAAAAATATAAGCAACTTTGTGCTGGAAGCAGTGTCAGTACTACACGGATGGTTTAATTTTTGCTGAATGCTTTCACAGATTCAAGGCCTTTTCTGCACACCCCACCCTACCAGTGTGTAGGCTCGGGGTGCACAAAAAGTTGGGAGGGAACACAGCCAGGCCAGCTGACCGCCACTGACCAAAGGGCGTGTTACTATACCATATGATGTCATGCTCAGCCTATAACGCTGAAGAAGAAAGCAGAAGGAGAAGGGGAGGGATGTTTGGAGTGATGGTGTTTGACATCTCAAGTAACCATTACATGCAATGGAACCCTGTTTTCCTAGTGATGGATGAACACCTGCCTGCTGATGGGAAGTAATGAACAAATTTCTCGTCTTGCTTTGCTTGTGGTGCTTGTGCTTTACTTATTAAATTATCTGTGTCTCAATCCACGAGTTTTCTCACTTTTACCCTTCCAATTCTCTTCCCCCATCCCAACTTTGGGAGAGTGAGTGAGTGGTTAGAATCATAGAATCATAGAATGGTCTGGGCTGGAAGAAACCTCCAAAGGTCCCTTATCGAGTCTGACCCCCCCCGCAGTCACTGGGGACTAGACCCAACTAGACCAGGTTGCCCAGGGCCTCGCTGAGCCTCAACTTGAATATCTCCAGGGAAGGGTCCTCAACTACCTCCCCAGGCAACCTGTTCCAGTGTTCCACTATCCTCAGAGTAAAGAACTTTTTCCTAATATCCAATCTAAATCTGCCCTTTCTCAACTTAAAGCCATTGCCCCTCGTCCTGTCACTGCAGGCCTTTGTAAACAGACTCTCCCCAGCCTTTCTGTAGGCCCCCCTCAGGTACTGGAAGGCCACTATTAGGTCTCACTGGAGTCTCCTCCAGGATGAACAACTCCAGCTCCCTCAGCCTGCCCTCGTAGCAGAGGTGCTCCAACACCCTGATCATTTTTGTGGCCCTCCTCTGGACCTGCTCCATCAAGTCCACTTCCTTCCTATATTGAGGGCCTGCATACAGTACTCCAGGTAAGGTCTCACCAGAAAAAAGTGGCAGAATCACCTCTCTGGATCTGCTAGCAATGCTTCTTTTGATGCATCCCAGTATGCGATTGGCCTTCTGGTCTGCAAGAGCACACTGCCTGCTCGTGTCCAGCTTCTCATCCATACGCACCCCCAAGTCCTTTTCCTCAGGGCTTCTTTTGAATACCTCATCCCCTAGTATGTATCAATAGTGAGGATTGTTTCAGCCCAGGTGCAGACATCCATCCCTCTGATATATCGACAACATCACATAGCTTAGTATCATCTGAAAACTTGCTGATGGTGCTCTCAATCCCTCTGTCTGTGTCACCGATAAAAATGTTAAACCGTACCAGTCCCAGCACAGACCTCTGAGGGACACCACTTGTCACTGTTCTCCATCTGGACTTAAACCCATTGAGTACCACCATCTGGATGCAACCATCCAGCTAATTCCTTATTCACTGAACAGTCCAACTATCAAATCCGTATCCCTCCAATTTGGCAAGCAGGATGTTGTGAGGGACTGTGTCAAAGGCCTTACAGAAGTCCAGATAGATCACATCCATAGGTCATCCCGCATCTACTGATTTCATCACTTTATCATAGAAGGCCACTAAGTTAGTCAGGCAGGACCTGCCCCTAGTAAAGCCATGTTGGCTGTCCTGAATCACCTCCCTGTCCTTCATGGACAAGCATGGCATCTAGAAGGATCTGTTCCATGATCTTCTCAGGCACGGAGGTGAGGCTGACAGGTTGGTAGTTCCCAGGGTCCTCTTTTATACCCTTTTTAAAAATGGGTGTGATGTTTCCTTTCTTCCAGTCTGCAGGGACTTCATTTGACTGCCACAACTTTTGAAATATCATGGAAAGTGGCTTGGCAACTACATCAGCCAGTTCTTTCAGGACTCTGGGGTGTATTTCATCAGGTCCCATGGACTTGTGTATCTTTCGGTTTCTCAGTTGATCGTGTACCTTTAGGTTTCTCAGTTGATCTTCACTTACAGTGGGAGGAATTTTGTCACCTTGGTCTCCAACTTGTGGGCCATCAACCCGAGAGCTTGGAGGATAGGGGTTGCCAGTGAAGACTGAAGCAAAAAAGTTATTGGGAACTTCTGCCTTCTCCTCGTCCATTGATACAAGTTCTCCACTGTTGCTCATCAGGGGGGTATGTTTTCTTTAAACTTCCTTTTCTGGTTAATGTACTTGTAGAAACCTTTCTTGTTGTTCATGGTTTCATGGATTAGACAGAGTTGAAAGGGACCTCTAGAGATTATCTAGTCCAGCTCTGCTGCTAAAGCACATTACTCAGGACTGCATCCAGGCGGGTCTTGAAAATTTCCAGAGAAGGGGACTCCACAACCTCTCTCAGCAGCCTGTTCCAGTGCTCCATCACCCTCACTGTAAATAAGTTTTTCCTCATATTTGAGTAGAACTTCCTGTGTTCCAGTTTATGCCCATTCCCCCTCATCCTTTCACTGGAAACCACTGAAAAGAGTCCATCTCCATCATCCTTCAACCCACCCTTTAGGAACCTGTAAACATAGATAAGGTCTCCCCTCAGCCTTCTCTTCTTGAGGCTAAAGAGCTCCAACGCTCTGAGGCTTTTCTCATTCAGTTCTAGCTGTACCCTGGCTTTCCTGACCTCATCGCTACACAGCCAGGCAATGTCCCTAGATTCTTATGAGGATGCCTGTCACTTCTTTCATTTGCTGTGCAGCCCCATCTTGCCCTTTAGTTTGACCAGCAGATCATGGTGGTCTCTTGCCCTCCTTGCCCAAATTCCTATATGTCGTGATTGAGATCTTTTGTGCTCTATAGAGAGCATCCTTCAAGATCTGCCAGCTTTGTTCCACTCCCTTGTTCCTGAGGGCCATTTCCCATAGGGTCCTATTTAGTAACTCCCTGAAGAGCTGGAATTTTGCTTTCTTAAAATTTAGAGTCCCAACTGTGCTTCTTGTGGGCTTCAAACTCCTTAGGGCAGTGAACTGCACTAGGATATGATCACTGCAGCCCAGGCAGTGTCAACTTTTGCATCCCTGATTTCGCTTGCATTTGTGACCAACAGGTCCAACAATGCATCTCCTCGAGTAGGGCTGTTAATTTTTTGTCTCAAGAAGTTGTCATCTAGGCACTCTAGGAGCTTCACAGAGTGCCTGCAGTCACCTGTGTTGCTTTTCCAACAGTTGTTGGGGTGGTTAAAATCCTCTAGCAGGATGAGTGCCCATGATGCCTCCTCAAGCTGGAGTAAGAAGCCATCATCAATAGACTCCGACTGGTCAGGCGGCTTGTAGTAGACTCTTACCACAAGACTCCCTTTGTTGTCCCAATCCCTAATTCCTACCCATAAGTTTTCAACCTGCTCATGGCTATTCTTTAGCAACAATTCTTCACGTTCTAGACACTTCTTTACAAGTCCCTTATGAACAGCTTGTAGCCATCAATGGCCACACTCCAGTCATAGGATTCGTCCTGCCAAGTTTCCCTAATTGCTACTATGTCATAGCTTTCCTGTAGCAGAATAGCTTCCAACTCCTTCTGTTTGTTGCCCATGCTGTGTGCATTGGTGTAGAGACACTTTAGCCAGTCTGCCAGCCATGTCACCTTCTTAGAGGGGCACTCCGCTGATCCCCCAAGGTGCTTTGTGGCAGCTACCCTCCTGTCTCCTATTACCTCAGAGGCTCTTGGTCCATCTCCTTTGCAAGGTTCTGTGATGCTTGCTTGCCAGCTGGGGTTAAACCAAGACATCAAGTCAGTTTCACCCAAAAGATAGAGAAAATACATTTCAAAAGAAAATCGCATAAGGAAAAAATTAGATAAATGGGTGACATCAGAATATACAACTCATTAATGTAAAATGCTTGCTTTGAAAGGTTGTTAGGTGTTTGCTGCCAGTTTCAGTTTTGCAGTGCAATGTTCCAGTTTTGAAAGAGCTGAAAAGAGAATTCATAGTACATATTGCTTCTTCACTTGCAGAACAGGATGTCATCATTTATTCTGTGTTTATGCTAGAATTATAAACATTATGGCATTGTGATGAATAACATTTATGAACACCACCAGAACATTACTTGTATTTTATCTCATGAATGCTTTAATTTCAGAAACTGAAGTGATTTTAGTGCTTATTGACAAGACGTTTTTTAAAGCAGTGTGAGTAATTTGGGTTAAAAGTACAGTAGACATGCAGTTGAATAGTCAATCAAGATCTTCTATTAAAAAATACCAGGTTTTGACTGAATATAGAGATTTAGATTTTCTACGCTGATTTTTGACATTTCATCTTTCAAGTAGTCTTACTAATGGGATCACAATTTTCATCCTAATTGCTTCTGACTGATAAGACTATAAAGATGTATTTTGAGTCATAAATGTTGGGATTTACTTACACATGGGTAAGGATTTGCATACGCATGGGTACTTTAAGTCATCCAAGCCACAGGGTTGGTGGGAAACATCTCTTCTAGAGCACGACATCCAGTGCCTGAATTTGGGAGAGAGATTCTTAATGATGGACTCTGAAGAGAAATTGAGCTAACCAAATAGAAATGTATATTTCAGGAAGAAATAAAGACTTTCATAACTGCATCGTCATGGAGCTTGAGTCCCTAGCTAATGTATCAACATGTGTTTTATTAAAACTAATATTTAAGTGACTGAATCCATATTTTCCATGAGAACACAGAGAAACATTCAGCAGATAAGTAAGATGGTACATGGAAATATTTATAACAAAAGAAGTTAAATGTAGATTTTTTCTATTATTTATACTTGAAAGTATGGTCTTATTTATAAATTTTTGAATAATTAAAAAAAAAACCACACTAAAAAAGTAGTTAAGACTGAAGGTTTCAGGCAATTCCACATAGTTGGTGTAATATCTAGATAAATGATATTGGTTTTTTTCAGGTGCTTACATGACAATATACAAATATTACTGACAGCTGCAATTTATGCATTGTCTGTATACAAAGAGCACAAAGAACATCAGCACAATGAAAAGTTTTCTTTCTCTTTTTCTATAGAACAGATTGAACTTTTGCAAGTTTCAGATGTCAAAATTAGGAAGCTTTGCTACTTTAACTCTCTTTTTGCTGTATTTCTTCAGAAGCGGCAAATAGTAATATAAAAAAAATGCATTAGAATCCATGGACATTTCAGTTCCCTGCGTTGTCCTACCTTATTTTGACTACTTTAAACAGACATTTAAAGAAAATTCAGTTATCTTTTTTCATGTTTTTAATGTATGAAGGTACAAAATAGCAAAGGATACTCTACCATTGCTAGCCAACTCCAGCTCTCATTTTCTTCTTGCGCAAGCTTTTCTCTTCTCCCTCTGCAAAAAGAAAACACAATGCTGTTCCTCATCTGCTATCACAAGGCACTCACTTTGAGCAGGTAGAAACAACTTTTAAAAAAACATGAAACAAGTATCTTTTGCTAAATAATTTAGACTAATTTAATCTTCAATGAAAGAAGCAATGAAGTAATACTCAAGAATGATAACAGTGAGGTCCAGGCCCTGTTTTTCTGTAGTAAGCTTAAATGAAGTGTCTAAAAATTTATAGATGTTAAAACTGACCTATGCATGCTGTGATTGATTAAGTTCTCAGTCCTAAATTAAGTGCTCAAGGTGTCCCTTGAAGTACGTGAGAAAATTTGAGGTCTGAGAAAATCTCAAAAAGAGTTCAGTAAGGTACTGCTTTTGGAGTATTTGCAGAGAGATATTGAGACAAATTTATATGCACAAATATTTCTTCATTGGGTCCACAGATGATGGCATGCATTGACAGTAAGAGAAATTGTTACTTTTGGAGAACATATAAAAGTAAAAAATGGAGAAAGAGAGAAGTGGAGGCAGGGAAAAGAAAAAATGGTAAAGAAGGGAATAGACAAAACTCAGTGGGGAAGAGAAAGGAAAGCTCTCCCCAGTGGCCAGTGAAAAACAGATGCAACAGGATTCCTAGGCAAGTATTACATGTTGGACCACTCTCCTCTCTAGCAAGTGGTCACCCATAAAGGTTTTTCTATAATAACTTTTAAGTTTTCATCAGGACCTGCCTAAACTCCCTAATGGTTATTCCTGCTTATTAGTGTTGATTGTAACATGCTATGGCAGAAATTTAGAGGGGCAGGATTTTGCATGACAACTGGTTAATAAGATTTGTGCATGTGTATTATTAAATAAACGTGCAAAATAAGGGATAGGAAAAAATGGAGGGGAAGGATGACATGATTCTCAAGGCAGTGGCAATCACTTCAGTCAATGGCAACCTGACATAACAGGACTTGCATGTGCAGGGCAGTAACAATATTAGCACAAGACCAACAGATCAAGAAAATGTGGAAAGTACAGAGGCTTTAGAAACACCCCCATTTGCATGGAACTTGGTGTTACAGAACTTGGTAGAAAGGCTGACTACAGAATTGCACATGGAAAGTCCTAAGCATTAAACAGGTTAAGACATTTAAGGGACTCTAAGAAGACCAAAAGAAACAAAGACCATGAACTTCAAAACCTGACTAAGGGAACGCACTTGCCTTTCTTGCTCTTTGGTTTGGAGCAAATAGAAAGATTAAAGACATCCCATGAAAAATAATCATAATTCCTAGGGCTTTTCAATTGTTTTGAATGCTGACTGCAAGAAACTTAGAAGCTTAGGAAATGTATTTGCATAAAGGGTTAGGCAGCAGTTCAGCAGGGTTTGTCAATAGCTGAGTGGTATCTAAAATATAACAGTTAAGTGTCCAATAATATATTTATATATTGATATACATATAGCAGTACACATATGTATTGATATCAACCTCCAAAGGGAGTGGGTTTGCTTCTTTGTTTCATGAAAATTCTAATATTCTTAAAAATTTTGAGACCATAATTCAAATACATTTTTACATAACAAAAATGAGGGAAAAGTAAAATACTTAATTAGGCAGTAAAATTCTTAATTAGGCAGTGAAATACATATACCAGCTATGTGACAAGAACTAACTCTCTGTCAGAATAGAGATAAAAAAGAAAATAATTACATGAAATAAACTGTGGGGTATTGAACTTGCCTTTTTTCTTAAAATTTGAGCAACAAGTTTTATTGAACTATTGAAGTATCTGGACAGGCTAGATAGATGGGCTGAGACCAATGGGATGAGGTTTAATAAAGCCAAGTGCCGGGTCCTGCANNNAAAGGACCTGGGGGTGTTGGTCGACTGTCGGCTGAACGTGAGCCAGTAGTGTGCCCAGATGGACACGAAGGCCAACAGCATCCTAGCCTGTATCAGGAACAGCGTGGTGAGTAGGACTCGAGAGGTGATCGTTCCGCTGTACTCGGCACTGCTGAGGCCCCACCTTGAGTACTGTATCCAGTTTTAGGCCCCTTACCACATTGAGGTGATGGAGTGAGTCCAGAGAAGGACAACAAAGCAGATGAGGAATAAGTCTTATGAGAAGCAGCTAAGGGAGCTGGGGTTGTTCAGTCTAAAGAAGAAGAAGCTGAGAGGAGACCTTATTGATCTCTACAACTACCTGAAAGCAGGTTCTAGAGAGGCGGGAGTCAGTCTCTTCTCTCAAGACACAGGCAACTGGACTAGAGGAAACTGTCCAGGGGAGGTTCAGATGAGATATTAGGAAAAATTTCTTCACTGAAAGGTTATCAGGCATAGGAATTATTGGAATGCAGGGAAGTGGTTGAGGCACCATCCCTGGAGGTGTTCAAAGGATGGGTGGACATGGTGCTGGGGACATGGTTTAGTGATGGTTTTTTTGTCAGAGTTGGGTTGATGGTTTGACTAGATAATCTTGAAGGTCCCATCCAACCTAGATGATTCTATTGCCCAACTTCTTGAAATACCGATTTTTTTTTGTTTCATTTACCTCAGATAAGCTTTTGAAAAAGCAGGGTCAGTAATAGGTAGATGCAACAATCAACAAATATATTTCTAGCTAAAAAAGTGTATGACTGTTCCTGTTTTCCTGCTTCTCTGAGAATTTGCGAGTACTATTTTTTCACATTCTCCTTTGGTCAGCTGTGATGGTGATCGCGTGCTGGTGCCAGTACCTAGAATGAAGGAAGAATGGGCAAGGGCTCAAAATTTGTACAAATATTAGCAAATGAGAAGGTTGCTAGAAAAGGATAAAGCAGAGTCTTACTTTCAAGGATAGTTAGTAAGATAATTGGGTGACAATTTTGCATGGAAAGTGAAAAACCATTACAATGAACCACTGAATTAAGCGACATTGTCACGTCAGTATCTTTGCTGACTCAAAATTCTTGCTTATATTATCAGACATGAGGAATAGATAAATTATTTGGCTGTAGAATTATCCAAATCCATAAACTATATTATTTTTTTAAGTGTATTTGGGGCACGGGTATTCTTATTGTTATTTGAAACAAACTTTCATTACACAAAAAACGTATAGAAAATTTGAGTATGCCTTTGCTACATCACCAGTCCGGGGGTCACCCTTGCCACACTTTCCAAAAAACAGACTCATTTCACTATGACAAATATATAGGTACAAGATATGTGGATTTCTTTGCCTCTGGCCAGATTCCAAGGATCATTCTCTTGGAAGGAAAGGAGAACTAAAAATATTTCATGCTAGCTGTGTCTTCTATTAATAAACAGTGTGCTTTTTCTGTCTAAAACATCTCAAAAAAGACTGTATTTTTTAATAGCAGTTATAGTCTGCTTATGACCTGAAAGCATAAACATATTAAAGTTCAAATCATAAGGACAAAACTGGATGAGCGCAGCTGTATTGAGCACTACATTTTAAAATCAGATCAGGTGTACTGGTTTATACATCAAAATTGGAGTTCTGTCTTTGGAACAGAGGTGACACAAAGTGTAAGTCCTGAAGAGGAGAGGCATGATTTTCTGATAAAATAATCTTCTGATAACAGTTTGGTTGAAAAAGTAATATGCTGTAGCTCTGTCTCTGTTACAAAGTCAAGTCACTTAATCTCCTTGGTTGAGATTCACTTCCATTCTACAACAGATTTATGCACCCTCTGAGACTGAGCTTGAGAAAGCTAGCAATGCAGATACCTGAGTGAATTTACTGTCTTCCTTAGTCCCTGAAAATCTGGAATAACAACTTTTCTACCTGCAAGTGGAAGATGTTTTTTAATAGTATTCTTGATCCTTCACATATTGCAGATTCGGAGACTGTATTCACAACATTCTTTGAATAAGGTTTGTAGCAGTTCCTCTTCAAAACAATGTGAATATTTTCAAACAAATGCTCCATTATGCAAATTGTAGCATAAAGTATCACTTAATTAAAGTTGTTTTATCTTGATGTAAACATCTGTAAGCTTTGACTATGCATACAAGCATGTTCCTCAGATCACTTTTTAGTGCTATATTTTTCATACATGAAATTTTCAGCATTGTGCAGTTAATAAAATTCAATAGCGCTCACACATGCTTTTCAGGTTGAAGTGATACAATTCAGTGTGTTTCTCTGTTCATGCTGAAGCATTGCTTTAACTATTGTAACTTACCAAACTTTAAATATTCCATGTCTTCTCTGAGAACAATTCAAGGCCATCAGATAATGTGGCAGCCATTCATTTTGCAGCAAAGTGCATGGCGCAGTAGCAGAGATGGGAGATTCAAGACAAAAAACACTCCTAACATTCTTTAGAAGTACTAGCAGCTGATATTTCCCTGAAATGAATGTGCTATCTTTCTTTATTCATTATTCACTCTTTTTTCTTTTAACTGAAATCAGTTTGGGGTGGAGTGTGTGTGTGGAATAATAAAAAGATAGTCTTCCCTTGGTAGGTCTTACTTCATCACTGGCAGTCTTTGACTCAAGCCTTTGTGTTATGAAGTTTGATATTTTCCGCTGATATTAACAGGATTTTTTCTGTATCCTCATGAAGAATCTTCCTTAATTCTAAACTCTTGACTTCACATTTCCCATGGAAATTAATTTTGTAATCTGATTTTTCACACAACAAACGCATTTATTCTGTGTTTGCTATTTTTAAATGTATTAAGTTATTCCTTTGCTTCCATATTTCAGAAAATTTCCCCATTAAATCTAGAACCGCCATATCCAGTCTGTATTGTATTCAGTTCTGTATCTTACTGAATTCATAAAGTCAGAGCAAAAGTTAGGTTTCACTGTTGCCTTCTGTGGGAAACCTGTTCCTATGTTTAACTGCTCCTACCTTGATGAACTCTTTTTCTTATGTTCAATCAATGTTCCTGCAAGTTGTGACCATTGTCCTCTGTCCTGTTGCTGGACTCCTTTGAGTAGATTCTGGCATGATATTTTTTTAGAACCAACTATTAAGTAAATAAAAAATACAGTTAGATTTGCCTTCTCTTCCCCACACTAAACAAATTTCCCTCAGAGTCTCATTGTACTGTTGCATCCTGAACAGAATGAAAATAATTTATAATTTATGAAAATCATTTTGATCTCATAACAGTAACACTGGCATATATAATTGAAAATTACTTGCAAAACAATAAACTATTATGCATCCACACATGCACACACACACTTTAAGTGAACCGCTGTTTTGTAGAAAGAATTTTCAATCACTGTAAAACAAGTATGTATACATTACCAGGTCATTGAACAAGAACATATTGGAATATATTGGGGCTACCAGAAAGTCACTTATGGAAAACCCTACCAAGATAAACTATCTTTAAAAAATGCTAAGACACATCTGAAAAATTTGAGTTGCACTATCAATGAAATATGTCTTGAGGGATGATAAAGGCATGGAGCCATACACAGAAAAGTGTATCTTGAAGGGTGCAGAATAAAAACAGGAATCTAGTTTGGTAAAATCTTTTAACCGTTGCATTGGGATTGCTTAAAATGACCAAGTATATAATATTTTGAAGTTTCCACCAGTGACAGCATAAAATTGTCATTAGATTTTTTTATATAAGCATAAATCAGTAGCTGCCTGGGAGCTGCTGCTTCAGGACAGGGTAGACAGAAAAAATCATTATGGTACAAGAGTTTTCTCAAAGGGAATATGTCTCTATCACTTGCTTTCCATCTAGTATCATACCATTGGCCTATGGTTGTAATTTTTGTGAAAATGTCAAACAATCGTTTCCTTTAGTCCATGTCTACCCCTGCAATGTCTCAAGTCTGTCAATTTTTCTCTTGTAATGTAGGGCCCAAAAGTGAACACAGTATTCCAGAAGTGGTCTAACAAATGCTAAGTAGAGGGAAATAATCATTTCCCTTGACCCTCTGGCTACTTACTTACTACCCTTACTAATGTGACCCAGCATAGTTAGCCTTCAACATAGCAAGACTACTATGCTGACTAGTGTTGAACTTCCCATTTGCCAGGACCCTGAATTTCTCTTCAGCAAAGCTTCAGCCTGTGAGTTCATTGCCCAGCCCATATTGATGCACAGTGTTTTTCCAGCTCATATTGAGGTACAGTGTTGTTCCATCTCCAGTGCAGAACCTGCCATTCCCTTTTGTGAACTTCATGAGGCTCATTGGTTCATTCTTCCAGCTTGTAGAGGTCTTTCTGAATGTAAGTCTTGGTACCCAGCACATTGATCCTTTGTTCCAGTCTACCCTGTTTAATTCATCTTTATGCTATTCAGTCCAAAGGGGCAGCATCTCTATCATTTTTGAAAGATCATGGAGAACAGGAGAGGTGCCTGAAGACT
>BJBW01011341.1:0-38225 GCA_004320125.1 Scolopax mira | reverse complement strand
AGTTGGAGAGAGCCAGAAGGTCTCCCCTCAGTCTCCTCTTCCTCAGACTGAACACCCTCAGCTCCCTCAGCCTCTCCTCACAAGACTTGTGCTCCAGACCCCTCACCAGCTTCATTGCCCTTCTCTGGGTCTGCTCCAGCACCTCAATGGCTTTCTTGTGGTAGGGGGCCCAAAACTGGACACTGCCCTCGAGGTGGGGGTCTCACCAGTGTCAAGTACGGGGGACAATCACCTCTTGGGTCCTACTCACCACACTGTTTCTGCCACAGGCCAGGATGCTGTTGTCTTTTTTGGCCACCTGCTGTCTCATGTTCAGCTGACAGTCAACCAACACCCCCAGGTCCTTTTCCGTCAGGCAGCTCCAGCCATTCTTCCCCAGGCCTGTAGCCTGGGCTGCTTCCCACGCACTCTGCGCACGCGCAGTTGTGCGCTAGTATACCCGCCCTTGCGCTCACACGCGCCCGGCACGCGCTTTGACCCTGCGGCGGCTACAGCCGCTTTGAAATGTGCCGCGGCTCGCCAGGCCCGCCCCCAGGCACGTCACCTCTCGCTCCCTCGCGAGGTTCCCGACTCCTTTCGGGGCTCTCCGCGAAGCCCCCTCTCCGTCTCGACCAAGGTGGGATGTAGATCCGCAGCACTCACCACTGACACTCTCCGCCTGGTCTGAGGGAAGCTCGCGCTATGGCCGTTTTGAAGCGTGCCGCGGCTCGCCAGGCCCACCCCCAGGCACGTCACCTCTCGCCCCTCGCGAGATTCCCGACTCCTTTCGGGTCTCTCCGCCTTCCTTCGGCTTCTCCGTCTCGACCAAGGTGGGATGTAAAGTCGCAGCACTCACTTCCGCTGCTGTCACTCTCCGCGTAGTCTGCCAGGGGTGCCCTTCCAGCCACCACAGGGCACTAAGACAAGACCCATAACAAGTGAGTTGTTTGGAGCTGCATGTAAAAGGTGTGTTTGATATGTCAAGATTTTAGCTACACATAATAGAGGTAAGGAGGTACAGGGAAATATTTCTTGAATATATTTCTAGCCTGGGTTGAAGTCAGACTTAACTGCTCAAATAAATGAGACTGACTGCATCTGCCCACCTCTAACTAGATGAACCCAGTAGCAGCTGGAAAAGAGAAGCAATAGATGAATTTTGCGAATTCAGCAACAGCTATAAAGCAATTTCCTGATACATTTGAAGTGGGAGACCAGAAGGTGATAGAAACAAAAGTGGCATTCCTGATTGGCCTTGTTTATGGAGAACATCAAAGCTATTGTCCTGGAACTATGCAGGTAGTGGGGCAATATGCAGTTTATGTCAACAGTCCAGTACAGAAAGTAAAAAATAGTGGAGACAGTAGCCCCATAAGGAGGGGTGGGAGGAAGAATACAGGTACCTTATATCATGTGAAAGGCTGAGTCCAAATTGACCTGCTATGCACAAAGGCCAACCTGCCAGTCAGCACTTTGCCACATCAAGTGGTTACAGTAAGTGGCCTGTCCCCCAGGGTCTGTGTTGCCAGTCTGAAGTGGACCAGAGCAGTTGAGGCCTCATTTCTGCAACTGAGAATGTTATAGGATAGAAATCACTGTTTTCCTGCAATACCCATCCCACTTAAAAAAACCCAAATTTTGGATTTTATTTTATTCCATGCCTACTCCACCTGAATACCCTTTGGCAGCTTCTCTAGGGGAGAAATCACAATTTTTTTTTCAGACAATGAGAAATAATGAGCTTAATGGTTAACTCTGAAGGGCATTAGTCAATGCCAATGTTTCCTTAACAAAGGAAAACCTTAAATACTACCATGCTTGTTAGGTGAAGTAGGTAATGATATTCCTGGTAGAGCTAGTTAGAAAAAGTCTTTTACCTGGATAAATTTCAATACACCCTTCCATCTGCTTTTGCTTTTCTTCCAAAATACTCCAGAATAGTCTGGGAGGGGGAGCAGGGAAGATAGTCCAACAATTAGTTTTCCACTCAGATGTTTTCACTTTCCTACCTTTCTAGATGAAAAAACGGCAAGACAATTGTCCCATCTGTCCCAACCATTGCCACCGAAGTCTAATGGTGCACACACTTCAACTGGGAGGTCAAGGTCCAAGACGACTCACACGCGCTAGGCCATTGCTGTTTCCATTCAAACTGGATCATTACTAAAGCTCTGCAGCTTGTTGTCAAAAACTTGCCCTACTAGTAGTCAGGGAAACAAGTCCTCAAGGGAAATTGGGGACTATAAATCAGTTTATAACAACCTATCTGTTACTTACACCAGTTTTAGATTTCTTTGTTCACATCAATAGGTTTCAATGTTTTATTTTATATAGTTCAGTTATTTAGTGACACTCATTCCCCCCTGCTCTGAAAAAAAAGCAAGAACTATTAGAGGAAAAAGAGGCTTTGTTTACTTAATTTCATGGGAACCCCTACAGCTTCCAGTTCCCAAAACACAATGAGAGTGCACATTGCCATTGTTGTGTATTATTATTCTCATTGGAGTGTAAATCCCAAGGGAATAAATTCCCCTATTCCAGTGGAACCTGGAATAGGAGCAGAAAGTGTAGCTTTTTTTCTCACTTCTCATTTCTGCCTGCCTACATTAGGGTAACTGCTGGAAAGGATCTTTTCCATTTTTTTAGTATCTTGCCCTTTGGTGTTGCAGTAATAATAGTGAAGCTTTTTCTGTCACTGTTGATTACCCTCCCCTATGATGAGGGACATAATACGATCAGACACAGTCCTTTACTGGCTCAGAAGATAAGTCAGTGTTGTCAAACTTGTAGCTTTGGTCTTCTTACACCTGAATCCACAGAAATCAGAGACAAAGAACAAGCTCATGTGGCTGCCGTTGATACAATAAATGTTGCAGTGGCTTTGTTCAGCGTTGTGACTGGTCCGCACATCATGGTAACATTCAACTTGTGTTGTCAAATCCTAGGAGAGGCTTTCTTAGCTTAAAGTTTTGGCTTATCTGCTTGTAGTCTTTGTTTTAAATTTTGTCCATGGCTCAGACAGTATTCCCTGTGAAATCTGCATGCAATTTAAAGGGATACACACAGTGATCATGTGTCAGAAATTAAGCTATAATTTGCTCACTTGCAGATCAAAAAGTTTGTAAGTGGCTTGACTTTACTTTCAGATAAGGTTGAGTTTCAAAAAGGCAGAGTTAAATTATTAAGAACCTGAAAAGGTTATAATACTAACTCTGTAGAAACAGCAGTCAAATAATGTCATCAATTGTCAATAGCAGTAGACCATTTAACTCCACTTTAGTTCTCCCAAATTCTTCAACATTTTAAAAGAAGCAAAAAAAAACCAAACAAACCCACAAGGTAGCTTATTTTTAAGGCTCATGCTAAATGTTTCATTTTCAGGCAACTGAAGTAATGATTTATTATTTTAGAAAGTTCTTTTTCAGCCTTGGAATGATAGTTTTGTAAACATTATGATTAGCAAAGTAACTTCTATGTAAAAACACAGCAAGTTCACTCTTTCCAATAAACACATACAGTGAGGTGATCTTTATGTTACAAAATAGCTCTATTCAAGCCAGCAGAGCAACATAAAACCAGAGCAATTCAAAGCCCTTGGACCATAGCTACCTCATCAAAATCGACATAGATTTCTCTCTTCCCCCCACCCCACAACCTTTCCGTCACTTTATGTAGATCCTCTGCTCTCAGGTAACGTCCAGCTGCACCAGTAAGAGAGAATTCCGATACAGTGTCAGAAAAAACTCATTTTATTCTATCAGAGGGAGTATCATATAACTGTTTTTTTCCTCTCACCTGAAAAAGGGACTGTTTTTTGACTGCAGTGCAAAAGGCAAGTTAGCACCTATCCTTTTCAGCTCCAGGAAAAAAAGGAGCAAAACAGAAACATACAATTGTTTGAAAACACAAACTGATTTGCCATGAACCCTTAGCATGGCAGAGTCTCCATTACAAATTTAAACATTCAGAGTGCGGACTACAAAACATTTGATCAAGTAATTTCATTATATCCTAAAAAACATAGGGAAAGCAACTACTTTGAATATTTCATTTCAGTAATCAGTCTTAAGATCAGATATGCTCAGCATATCCTCACCACAAGGTTGAGGGAAGTAACAACTCAAAGACAAGAAGGTATCTTGACTAACATCTTTATGCAGCAATGCTGAAGTATCAACTTTATACCAGGATCTCTGGTTTTATTTAACTATTCTCATTAAAGCAATACTAACTCCAAAGGGGTTATTCAAATTAGGTTACCTGAATTAACTCTTTAGTACCTCTGAATTAGGAACAATAATCAAGAATTCTTTATTGTCGTTCTTTCATATCTAGCAAACATTAAATAAAGCAGCAACAAAAAAGAACAAAATCTCCCATGAACTCTTAGAAGTTTTCATAAGCCCATCTTTGGGACATGATAATTATTTAAACTTTGGGTTTTGGTTGGGTTTGGTTTTTTTTCTGATTTTCAGTTTTATTTTAAGATAAGATTGTGCTTTGCTGGTTTCTTTTAAAAGGAATTTAGAGTGGTTTTTCAACAATAATGAAATGTCTACTAAAATGAAGTATAACAAGACATTTCTTGTCTAGTATCCAGCTCTAAACAAGGCAAGTGCTTAAGTATAGGAAAGGAAAACAAGTAAAAAAAGAAGGAACAGAGGAAAAATATGAAGGACTACACTTTTATATATTTTGAAACAAAACACCCATGCTGACAGCAACAAAATAATATAGCTTACATTAAGTTTCTCTAGCTTTAAGATAAACAGACACACAGGAAAAACAAGGCATCTCCTGATTGTAAATTAACTTTGATTTTTCTCTTTTTATTAAGAAACATTTCCCTACAGGTGTGAAAAGACTGGTCAGTTTACATCAGCTGTACCATAAAGAATAACTCATCTACAGTGTCTGACTTTTACAAGTCCCTGCTTCCAGTCAATCAAAGGAACGTGAGGGCTGATTTTTAATAAATGCCTAAACTTTTAAATTCAACCTTCCTTCTCCCTGTTGCCTTATGAGGTTCCCTTGGGCTGGAGCCAATATCGCTTTTTGATTCATAATTTATATGTGCTTCTTTCTAGACCAGAACAGCAAAAAAAGAAATTTATGCAGTGCACCTTTTAATGCAAGAATTAATTTTCTTGAGGAATACTTCATCTGTGCAGTATTTCTTAAATTCATAGCTGCAAGACAGGTGTCAAGCTAAAGAACCTGAGGGCTGGTTACTGAAACTCCTAGGCAGAAATGGTGATACTGCCATTATTCACTTAAGGTAATAGCTCCTAAATATCTCCTTGCAGTACCACTCCCAATATAGGTCTTTGCGAGGACTTCCTTTAATATTGATGGTGCTAGGCTTACTCTCCTAGCACTTAAAGCCTTTTCCAGGTACAGACCTTAAAAAAAAAAAGTTGAATAAAACAACTAAGAACAAAGCAAGCTGCATCAGCTGAGGTAATACCATGTAACTCTTAGTGCATCATTCTGACCTGGCAACCATACTCATATGAATACGATTTACTTGAGCAAACAGTCCAAATGGGAAGACTTCTGTGACATTCATTATCAGACCCTATGAAGGGTCAGATAGACTCTACTTAGAGTGACTGTACCTAGATTTTGCAGGCTGCCATTTAAGCTAATCTCAGGACAAAGTCCTCAGAAAGGCTGACAGGGAGCTGCTAGGCAGCTGATTTCCTTGTATTCAAACAAATCTATTTATAGAAACAGGAGAGAGGGATACACACAAAACTCAGCATGGAGGATAAACAACACCCATGGAAGGGCACACTATGATATTACTCCTATGTCTCAGCCATCTAATGAAGGGGAACATACCTGTCAGATTGTAGTCCCGGGTTCCTATTGTTTTCTGGTACTCTCTAGTTCTGAATAAACTATGAAGCCCAGAGTTTACATCTGGTACAGCATAGCTGGCTAAAGAGAATGGCTAAACCCATAAACACTAAATTTCATGTATAAGTGAACTGTGAAAGTCGTAACCTGGTTCTAACAGTTTTGCAATGATAAACATTTTATAGCAGAAAGAGAGATGTGTATGGAAAATGGTTAGAGGGCTAGAATGACTCCCTGGGGCTAAAGGCATAGAGACTGTGCAGTTTTAGGATGAGATAAATAAGAACAGACACGGGAGATATAATAGCTGTTATTAGGATGGTAAATTTTTCACTGAGGATCATTTTTTCTTATAGTTCAGAGCCAAAGACACATATGGTAGAAGTCAATGTGTGTAGGAAGAAACTTATTGCACACTGTATGCGCCTGGCAGGACACCAGTGGGTGCTCCAAAGCACTGGGAGCCCTTGCAACTTCTCTGCATCCATTTCCTATGGCTCTGCAGTGCTCCTTCAGAAGGCATTTCCTTGCTCTTTCCACTGCTCCCCAGCTGAAAAAGATTTCCATGGGCTTTGAACATGTCTCCAGCCTTCCTCCCTCAGCCCCCTCCAAGTAATTCCACCGGTTCCTCAAGGCCTTCCTCTCAGATGTCTCCAGGCTGCCCTCAGGCCTGCTCTGGCAGTGGGACACAGGACGATGCTCCCTTTTATCCTGGCCGGGGCATCGTGACATGGGGGTGACAGCCTTTGCATTACTGCTGCTAGTCACTGTCGTCTTTTGTGAAGGTCTTTGCTGAAGCCCTTCATGGAAATACACTTTCCCAGTTATTCTTGAATGAAAAAAAAAAATAAAAATATCACACAACTCACAACAATTAATGTCAGGCGGCTGCTCAGCAAGCCTGTCACATATCTTCTGGCCTTGCCATTACTTGGGATCAACCACTGTTCCAATTGTAGGAAGGATTTTGAGCCAGTTATTTGCTTTCTATTCAAATGTCTGTCTATTTTCCTCTGAGAATCTGTTGTAACATAGAATTAATTCACAATTACAAAACAAGCCAGATTCCTGGTCCCAGTTGTGATTTTCTTGGCAATGGAAACAGGCTGTAGGGGAAAGGTAGCAATCTCCATGCAGCAGAAAATAACCACTAACTCCTACTAACACATAGCACAAGTTATGTCAAAAGATCCAACAGTTACCATTCTGGTTCCCTTTTAATGTACACAGCTGTTAAAACCTGGACATCGAGGTTGCTTTTTTCTTTAAAATGCTATAAATGAGGATGCATTAAATTAGCAGCGTCGTTTCCCACAGACTGTTTCAACTTCTATCAAGTATTAAAAAAAAAAAAGTCAAAGATCACAGTTTGGATGGGGAAGACACTCTAAAAAGGCTAAATTTTCACATCCAAAGCACACAGCAATGGGAACAATCCTTCCCTTGCCCCCACAGCACATGAAGGAAAATCCACTATCTTTTATTTTTTTCAATCTTACATTTCTTGGACTATTTGAAAAGTTCACACTGGATTTTATTTTCAAATTAAACTTAATCTGTTTAAAGACAGCATGTGTATAAAGGCCACAATACACATTTAATAACATGATGTCATCCAGGTGACAGTTTCTTCTCCGTTTTGTACACAGACCAATCTGTTTAATAATGAATTAAACTGGTGATATCTCTCAGATGACCTGTTGATCAAGTGAACGCAGTTTCAAATGAGCCAGAATTGGTCAAGAATTTGCACTTAATATAGAAGAACATTAAATAGGAAGGCATTTTGTGAAATGACAGAAAAGGAAGGTTTATAACACAAAAACATACGTTGTTTTATTTTGGGCATATGATCTTTATTTAAAATTGTTACATAGGAAGAGCTTTATAGAATAACACTTCTGTGTAAAATGTTTTGTCTTTTCTCCTATGTCTGTTCCAAGTGTTGATGTTCATACTATAGTTCCCACACTCTTCAGGGGACAAATAATTGTTTATGTACAAAATTATACTCTGAAAGGCACCTCAGCTTACATTTATTTGTAGGATATCACTTGCACAAACTGAAGTGAGAGTGGGGAGTGTATAGTGAACACAAGTCATCAAGAATACTAACTATAAAAGAGGAAAAATAACGAGCCTGGCATATGAAAACATCTTCATTACTCCTTTGTATATTTATAATCAACCAATTTCATCTCACATTTTTCACCTCTATAAAATAAGACCTGTATATCTTCCCAGAGTTTGTTTGTAAGCCATACAATTCCAAGTAGCCATGCTTAAAGGTGTTTTATAAAGTATTTTATTACTTGGCATGATATTTCTGCTGTGGGGATAGTCACTGGACACATAAATTGTTCCTTTGCCAGAACAAAACTTCCAGGTCTTGATAATGTCTTTGACTAGCTTCCAGGAAAAGCTGTCAGTTAGTTACATCCACGTTCAGTTCCTCTGCCAGTGATCTATCCAAGACACAAGATGAAAAACTCGAGTGTCCTGCACAAAACCTCAAGAGATACCATCTGCTCCACAGCCAGTCTTATACCACGTGTACACACACCCACATACAGTTTTGCAAAACTTAGCCTTACCCATGGAAAAGTAACCTTAACAGGTCCATTTGCCTGCAGACTCTCCTGTTTCTGGAAGCTGCCTGTGAATTCCCCGACAATGAGGTCCAAAGGAAGTAGAGAGCTTTGCACCACAACACCAAGGGCCACGCTGAGAAGCAGCAGCAAGCAGCTCTTTGTTTATAGGAGCATTGTCTCTATCTCAGTATCTCACAGGTTCCATTTTGGCAGATCTGGAATCTTTATGTTGAGTTTCTTTCTTCATCCAGAAAAAGGAAATAGGTAAAAAGAAAGCCCAGAACAACTTACACCAGGATATCACTCCTCTTGCTGCACCATACTACCAGTGTTATCATGGCACACGTCAACATGACTGGAATCAAGATCAGAGTTATGAGAATTTCATCTGGTGGATCTTCCCAGTGAACCTTCTCTGAAGTACAGTTTGAAAAGAACTGTTTATGAATTCCAGTGATAAAGCCTTCTGCGAGGGGGTTTGGCCAAAAGCAACTCGCGTTGTTGGCTTCACGTTCTGTGCACTGAGTAAAGTTGTCATAATACCTAGGAGAAGAAGAAAATTAAGAGAAATTAGAACACTTAGAGAAAGCTACACAGAGTGCCATATAGAATCTATAAGACTCTGTATCATGTAGCTACTCTACTGAAGGACCTTTAATGGCAGCTGTGGGTACCAAATACAACACAGTGAGCCGGAAGGAGAACTGACTCACATGAGCTCATAACAAGTGGGAG
Organism: Scolopax mira; assembly: GCA_004320125.1. Lineage (NCBI taxonomy): Eukaryota > Metazoa > Chordata > Aves > Charadriiformes > Scolopacidae > Scolopax > Scolopax mira. The sequence continues at coordinate 29,058 of BJBW01011341.1, read as the reverse complement.
ATTTCATGTGAAATCCTGAGACCCTGGATAGACAATGTTCAAAATCCTGTCTTTTGGGTGCCGTTACTATAGCCTCCTAATGCCACTTCAGTAGATTTAGAACCCCCTCAGTAGAGACATCTACAGTATCTTTAAAAAACATACACACAAATGTGCCAGTAACAGGACATTTTTGAGCAAAATATGGATAATCCATGACTCATCTATCATTGAACATAGTGTTGTGGTGAAAATGATGACGTGACAAAGGGACCAAGTCACAACAGGCATTACTGTGTAACAATTTCAGTTCTGTTCTACCCTTGGGCAGGGAGAAGATAATGGGAAAATAAAACCAGGTAAAACTAGCTTTTGACAATCTTTACCTTGTTCCCAGCTCCAGTAAATGCCCAGCAGGAAAAAAACTAAATTCTTAATTACACATGTTCACAATGCTCATGAAAGACTGGGAACCCTTTGTAATGCCCAACACTTGATTTCAACACAGCATGTGCTGAAATTTACCTCTCCAGGGATAACATATTTATGAGAATTGCCTACCTCATAGGAAAAAAAAAAGGAAACAATAAGCTTAAATGACTAATTGGATGGGCATCATGGTGTTATCATAAGCCAAAAAAACTCAGGAAGTGAATGTAAAACAGGGGAGAAGATCGGAAATGAAGAAGACAAAGAATGTCTGGTCAGTACATAATTAGGTCAAGAAATAAGGAAGCTGAATTATTGTCTGTGGCATATTTAAACGTTTCTCCCAGTTCTGTGTGACTCAATAAGCTCACTTCAAAGGGAAATTAAAAATAGAAAGGAGAGAGCAAGACACCACATGACATCTCAAGGGATAGAATCCTGCGCTATTATCTGAAGGCCCTACCCTCCTTTTCAGTACATAAAAATAAGGTAAATCCTCACGAATTACTCCTTCTGACATTAAGTACCACAGGGGACTAACGCTGACTCAATCCTTTGCTGTGAAGTGCTGGAGGAGAGACACTCAGCATTTGGGTGAAGAATGAAATCCACTCTCTACGGCCTGTCTGTCAAGGGAAATGTCTGCCTGCCCATGCTGCAAGCACATAGTTGGGAATCCAGGCTGCAGAACATCTACATTCTCAGGTCCACATTCATAGAAGAAGAAAAAGCCTCACAAAAAGACCCTTCTGAAACCTCCTCATGCTTCTCATTCTCTGGGAGTTTGAGTTGATACAACTTTATTTATAAGCAAATAGACTGGATAATCTGACAAGTCACATCCAGATGCTCTGGCGAGCACACACCGTGTGTATATGTTAACCAAAGCAACTAGAAAGGAAGCTTTTGTGACAACCTCAGCAGCTGCAGGGAAACAACAGGAAATAAGCTAAAAATAAGATACAAATATTAGCTGTTTGTTATTTTAATAGTGCCATTCTTCCATGCAACCTGGTAGTATCCAATCTTTATGGCCTTGAATTAAATTAGAAGCTGAAGATGTCTAGATCTCTAGATGGGCGACACAGTCCCGGAGGACCTGAATAATAATACATCTGAAGACATGCCTACAAGGTTTGACAGGCTACAATGCAGGGACAGCATGGCTAGCATCCAGTTGCCCAGACAGGTCAGCACAGACACCAGGCAGGGCTCCAGAGAGTGTCGAGCTCTGCTCCAGCCCCGCTCTGTGCCATGTTCTGGTGAGCAAGCTTGCCCCCATCAATGGTTGCTCCAGCTCCCTGCTGACAACACAGCCACCTCAATTTGCCCATCTGCTCACGCAGAATAACAAAAACAACATGAAGTGTTGAGCACACTTCACATAAAAGTACCCTAAACTGAAAAATTTAATGATGTAAAGCCTTTCCTTTTTATTTTGTTTCCTTTTTTCCTGGGTGGTTATAAGATCCTATTGAAAGTTCACTGTTTTTCCAAGAATTCTGAAGAATTTTTTCATAAATGTTAAATGTTGTAAACAAAAACACTTCCCACAAATTTGCATTTCAAGTTACATTGTATTTGAAAGACTGAATCCCTAACAGCCAAAACAGAATGAAAATGTTATCTTAATAGTTTGAATTCCTTAGAATTTTCCCTTAATACCCTCTCTCTCAACAAAAGCTACCTGCACTAAAATTGTACATTCTCACAATCGTGAGAATGTAGATAAGAAAAAAAAAATCTCGGCTCCTTGAGAATCACATGCCTGTCAGTAAAGCTCGATACACTTAATTATTTAAGTAATTTAGAGTTTATGCACTGCAACAGAAAGTTCATGTTAAAAAAAAAACCCTCTGCATGGTACTGTGTAACAGCTGTCTCAGATGGGAACAACTGAGCCCTCATTACTGTGCCATGGATGTTTTTGCAAATTGTTGGGCTTTTTTAAGACAGGTATTTAATTCCAGTTTGATTTTCCTATGCTTATTTCTCCTATGCCTTATGCAATTCTCTTTATTCAAGTCGCAAAGGCTAGAGTAGGAAACCTTTTCATTCTGTATAATAAAATGCTTATCACAAAGATGCCTTGGCCTCTGACTAGAGGTACTTGAACACAAACGCATAAAAATTATACACTTTGTGAAACAAAAGAACAGGAAATGGCATTTTCTACTTATTCCCAGGACAAGTAATTGCAGAGCAGTACCATAGCACAAGCTGCTTCCCCTCTTGTATTATAAGGAGGTGGGGGCAGATTTTTGTTCTCTGTGCCGAGGGATATTTTCATCTCCTTCAGGCTAACTACAAGGACTCTAGTTAGTTAATACTCAGAAAAGTTATGTTTCAGCTCAGTTCAGTAGGCCAGTACTGAAAAACAAAAACTAAGCATAGCCTAAGCAACCAAATTCATATAAAGATACGCTTTCCCCTGATATGCTCAGGAGAATCATTTGTAAGTTTTATTGAGGAACCAGCTACTTGGTCATACTGAATATTATTGAAAATACTCACTTTCAGAGAATACTAAAAATACTTAATTCCTCTTTGGAGCAATCTCTGAGCTGTAACACATTTGTCTTGAAAGACAATTTTCAATATTCTAGAACAATACTTTATTTTCAGAGCACAAACACTTTTTCTCCTGTACTTCATATTTCCACTAAAACAGATAATAACAATCGTGGTTATTTTTTGGAAAAACTGTGAAAAAATTATTTTGTGAGTTATTTTACCCATGAGAAAATGTGTTTATTTTTATTCCCATATAACCAAGAACCTGAACAATGGGCTGGCAATCGGAGGTGCTAGTGCACATATGTATCTTAATGGGACAATGCTTCATGGAGCTCCCACTCAAACTATTTAAATAAACAGCTGGATGTATTACATCTCATCCACCTTCAAAAAAATGCCAACAATTCTCAAAAAGCTGAGTACCAGCTCAAAAACATGAGTATCGTGTTAATGAAGTCAAACTTTTGAAGGCATTCCCTGGCTGCAGCCAGTAGACTCACCGGCAGTTCCAGTGAGAGAATTTTGCCAGCATTTTTTCTCCAGCACTCGTGGACAGAACACCCCAGAGACACTCTGAACACGTGCAGTCAGGACTGTTTTGCCATTGCTTAATGAGATGGTTAAGGAATTTAAAAAAACCCAAAACAATCATCAGACTTTCACTATCCTATTTTACATAAATCAGCTTCCTGGATGGTGATATAATTATGGAAGGGTTCAGTATGGTACATACATTATGAGTTAATTTTTGTTATTTTGGTCCACTAACTATACAGAAGATACAGGGAAAATTCTCTCTAGTATAAACGAGTCAATATAAATCATGTAATAACTACTCCTGGGACACTCGCTTTGTCTGCTACTCTACAATCCTGGACAAGAATATACAGCCAGTCTTACAGGATACTACAATTTATGCGGTGTATTTTAAAAAATAAAAATGTTTTAAGCCTTTTTTTTTTCCACAAATGGTTCAACATTTCCAGTTGAAGTGGAGGCAGGAAGTACCAAAAACCAAAACCCCAAAAAACCCAAACAGAAAACCAGCAACAAACAACCCCAAAACTATTCTTGTATGATATCCAGACAGATTTTATAGAATTTAAGGGTGTAACAGTCTGGATGATCTTCAAATAAGGATCTAAACCTTAAGATTAGTATCTCCTGAGGTTTCACGTCACGTTAAAAAGAAGGTTTTCATTTTAGGAGCAGCTGTGAGGCTACAAATATGGTGGAATATTTCTGAGCTTTAATTCATTCAACATCTCTCCAAACAGATTTGTGGCAATATCTCACCATTCCTTTAATCAATTATCTTCGGTCAAGATGACTTTTCTCACAGATACACTTCCATCTCTCTATTCAGATCAGATCTGCTATTGTGTATCTCTAATATAGAATTCAGCCAGAAGAAAATAATGCAAAACAGAACATAAGGAAGGAAATTAACACGGGGGAGGAGAAAGTCAAAAAATCCCTTGCTGATTCAATGACAAAATGATAAAGTATAGTTTATTCTCATGCCACTAAATAATAGTCATCTTGACAGATTTACTCACTCGGGTTGAAGATAATAAATACAGTCTGGTGTCCTTTGAAATAATTACAAAACATGCCCTTGGCTTCACATCAACAGCTGTGTGGAAAATGAAAAATAGTTGAATAAACCTAACTGAAAACCCTAAAATATACAACCATTGCTAAATTGTTGTTAATTTCTCAAGATACAGCAAGGAAAGGTAAACATAAAGAGCTACTGTAGATATAAGCAGCAGTTTGTATACCTAATACCCATCTCCAATGAGCAATAGAAAGTACTACATTAATCTTCTATGATTCTATGATATTAAGCTGCTCTATTAATTAACACACACATCAGAAGCTTTGCATTTCTGGCTTACAATTGTACATTTCTTTATCATAAGAATAGGGTCATCTGTGACTCACTGCTTCTAAATTATCACTACTCAGTTTCTAAAGTTGACTTGAATTACAACTTTGATGACAGAGCAGCTGATAGAGACCACAGTTACAACCACGGCTCATTTCTGTCTTAGCTCCTGTGACACAGTGATGTTGCTTGTTAAGCAGTTCCTCAGTAAACAGACGTTCCCGGGTTTGCAGCAGCAACCACTCAACTGAGTGCTACCTCGGTTCAGGATGGGCTTAACATGTAGCACTGCCAACAGCACTGGGGATTCGGTGCTATTTTAGGAAGTCTGAAGCCTGCTCTTTGCTCAGGTGAAACACCAGCAGCTATTGTAGTAACACTGACACTTGATGAAAAACAGAGAGGAGGAAACAAGGAGGAAAGAAAGATCATTTGTTACTCACTGAAAGCTGAAAGAAAGCAAATAAATTTCTAAAACAGACTTTAATGCTGTGAGCTAAAATAGATGCCTCCAATTCCCAAATTTGAGAAGAAAAAGCTTAACCCAAAACCCCTCCAGTATTTACAAATAGAATAAAACAGTATGTGGGTGAGAAAGAGGATTAATCAAAAATGTACCTTTTACTATGTTGTACCTTTCATTTTAGAAAATTAGGATATTACAGCTAATGAAGATAACGATAATTCCAATGTATTTTCTCACTTTTCTGTTTCTTCTGTCTTGTGCGAAGGGTTGCTTTGTGCTTAATTTTAATTTATGAGCAGAACTTCAGTGTGCATTATGGGAATGGAGGGACATAAGCCATTATGAGATCTACAACAATTCTTTAGAGACTGATTTTTAAAACTAGTAAAATTCCTAGAGTCACTAAAAGCCCCTGCAATCATGCATGATATTTTGCAGTGAGCAGAAAATAGATGACTGGACGCGCACCAATTCCCTGGGAGTTATATGTAAATCTTTTTTCTCCCCTCTTCTTTTGGTGACTAGTAAAGTCTCTGTAGCTAAATTTTAGCTACAAATCGTTCCAAAACTATTTGGGAATTCAGGTTGTATAACTAAAAAGTAAGGGCACAGATGACAAGGTTTCTACATGCTGCTCCAGCACCACGAGATGCACTCTTCTGGAATTGGCTTCTGAATCTCCACGCTGTACAGCATGACTCTGGAGGACCCCGAGGAACTGTGGCAGTTTGCCCTGCAGATGCTCGTGAGGAAGAGGTGTTGCCAACTCAATCTGCATGTTCTCATCAGTTAGACATCTCTGTTCCTTATTTCTCTGTCTGTGAAATGAGGCTAAAGTAGCATTGCCCAACCCCACAAAAATACTGTGTAATAAAAATACAGTCTCTAGTGACTACTTTAATAGCAACCATGCGTGTCATATACAAATAGCCAGCACCCGCTTTAGATGTCAGATAACTTCCCAAGTACATAATACCACTACCTGTATTATCTGATGGATTGTCTTCTAAGTGTCAATACGAAGCCCACAGTAGCTATCTGCTTCTCATTCCCCATCCCGTGTGCTGTGCTGCTCAAACCGTAGGCAGCAGGTTCAGCAAAGCGAGGGAAGCCTTCCCTTTACAATTTCTGCTATAAAAGAGCCAAACAAATGTGGCATATTTTCCGTATAACTTTACAACATCTGTGCTCAAAAGCTCACACATGTACGTATCCCTGCAGTGACACTGAGAGACCACTAAAAAATGAATAAACAAATAAAACCAATGTGGATGACTGCATAGTTTTGGATTCAAAGTCAGAGAGCAGTTATGAAATGCTAGCTAAAATAAAACTGACTTCTAAATAAGTGATGGTAACCCCCAAAAACCACACCCAAGGCTGCTATTTCAGACACTGACTTCTACATGCAAACATTTTAGTATGTATTTTAGTTTGTATTTTCAGGAAAAAAAAAATGCTAATAATGCCTATGTGACACCTAACTTTCATTCATAAATTTGCAACAGAAGCAAACATCCTCATTGTTTTCTAGGTGAGAAAACTCAACCATAATATGGAATCACAATATGCCCACAGCAGAGTAGTTCATGGCAGAACTGGGAATACAGAATGAGTCTCCTGGTCTCAAGACCACGCTCTAGACACGACCCACACTGTTTATGTGGACTCTTGGGTACTGAAAACAACCCTCTCCTTGTGAATCTCCAGGTTGAGCTACACACACATACGCACATAACATGCCTACATATGAATTAATTTATTAGGAAACCGGGCCAGAAAATGTCTGTCATTTATAGAAAGTGGAGCTCCAGAAAAGCTCAGTCTTCAGGGACTACTTGGACAGCTGAGCACCAGGTCCACCAGGACCCGACAGAGGGGAAACGGAAGAATGCCCTGGACTTATTTCTGCTCTGTGCTCTGCACCTGACTGACAGACACAGAGAAGGAAAATGCTTCCTGTTCCTGTCCACACTGAACTCAGGGACAGGAAACCAGTCATACATACACAAAATTCTAACTACCTGAAGGAGACCCATGAGAGCCGGAGATCTCAGCTGCACATTTGCAAATAAAGAATATATGAACTACCATCTTCAATTCAAAATATAAAAGACACCCTGTACCTCAGTTCTGAGCACATGCAAGAGGTTCATGCAAGGCTTGATAAAAATTTCAATTTCATTTATATTACTGAAGACTGTAACACAGTTCCCAGGTTAAGGAGAACTCAGTTACAAACTGATTCTGCAGTTACCCACCTCCTCTCTCCCTTTCTAAAGCAAACCTCAGCACACAGGCCAGATGAGACCCCCAACACGCTTCAGGAGAGGTCTAGTAATGGGCTACCAGAAGAGAAAGCTTATGGAGCATTGCACAGCAAGTGAACTACACCACAATACCAGAAATCAGACACAAAATGGAGGTGGGACTCATTACACTTTGCTTTCATCTTGCTTTGTATTTTTCATCCGAAGATCAAACCCCTGTCCACTTTCAACAAATGGCTTGCCAATTCTAAGTTCTGCACAGATCCTGCAAAACTCACTGAAAGAAATTTATGTTATGTAGGCTTGCATATCCTCATAACTTGAAATCATACTTTTGAGACACGTCTGCAAATAAGTCCATAAAGGTGAGGAGGTAAAACAGATTCAAGAATTCACAATCCGTTTCTAACTACTTTAAACCAGATTTTCATACCCAATGTTTCTCCCTTCCACAGTTTCTCATTAAAATGATGACCTTGTCAAAGATCTTTGATGTCTGGGAAAATGTAAATCTCATAGCTGAAAAGAGTAAGTCAGGAAGTAAATAATTCCATTTAACAATAGACCGGACATGAGTTCAACTCAGCCACACAAAAAGAAATCTCAGCGTTCCTTATATACATGGAAATGGGAATGTTCTTAAGAGACCAATAGCATTTATGTGCCCTAAAGAAGCTGAGAATAAACTCAGGGCACTGATTTCAGTTTTAAATAAAGAAAAATGCACAGACACTGGTAATAGTTTACTCTCCAGTGAGAGGTAAACTTTTGCTCTTGGCAATAATCGTGCACCAGGCTTGCTGTCACCTTTGGAATCTCATCACTATCAACTCATCTTTGACCACTCATCACCTCTGCAGGTACTGCAAAAAGGAAACATGGTCCTTGACAGACACAAAGCAGGTTTTGTGTTTGCTCATGGTTAGCTAGGTGTTCTGTACTTTCAGAACATGTCAGACTTCTCACAAGATCTGTTCTACAAGATTTGTTTGTGCTAAGATTATATGAAGTACTGCTGTGGTGGGCGTTACCAACTGATAATGTTTTCTTCTCTCTCCAAGTGCTATTGGTCTTTTTTTCTTTTTTTTTTTTTTTTTCCACAACACAGAAGCAAGCTGTGCTTTTGGAAAGACACACTGTGCTGCTAGCTTTAAAGTAAGAAAATTTATGCATGGGTGCAGCTTAAAAGACAGAAACCTGCATGAGCAGCAGCAGAGTTTGCAGTTTGTCTGGTGCCCTGGTTAGTCAACTCTCTTGAATAACTAATTCTCAACAGCAAAGCAAATTCATACAAAATCCACAAAGATACCTTGTCTAACATTGCAGTGCCGAGCAAAACTCCTGCTGATTTGAAAAAAAAAAAAAAAAAAGAGATGTACTCCTCCTTTCTATCAAACTCTGCAGCAATGAACTACCTCCTAACCCTTTGAGAATCAATCCTACTATTAAACCAAACATATTAATCCTATTTCGAAATGCAGATGAAAATCTAGAAGAGCAGGGCCATTAAATGCTTTACTGGCAAATATATGTGGGAGTGGTCATTGCTAAGCTGCAGCAATGTTCTGCTAAACTTCAGTCTAATGAAATGTGCTCCTGTAGGAACAGAGTTCTTTCTCCAGCCAAATCACTGAACACACTGAAAAATACTAACCTTCAAATTCAACAACAGGAAAAACAAAATTACAGCTAAACCACAGACCTAGAATAGAATTCCTCAACAGTAATGTTTTATTGCCATTTAAATCATTGCTTCCAGACCCGGGTGGTGGCTGAGTGGGAAAGGCAGTAAAAAAAGCCTCCCTCTAAACAACCTACATAATGTTGTCCAAAAACTCTTATGTTCAATACCATTAAGTGGCAAGGGACTGAACTGTACTAATCTGGCCAAGCAGCAAGATAATAATTTTTTACTAATTATTCCCTGGAAAAGAACTTAGGTATTTCTAAAACAGTAATTTCCCTTATAATTGTACATTAGGCCATAACCTTTATTCCTACGGTAAACGAACCACAACTAAAAAGACTCTAATTCAATCTGTGGATCAGTAAGCCATTCAACCAAGGCAGTGTAATACAATTACATCGCAGTAACTTTCAATTAGCCAGCCTGAACATTAGAAACAGTTTAAGCCTTATCTCAGAATAAGCTCATTTTTGCAGACAGCTTTGCTCAGCTCCATTCTCGCTCCCAATCTACCTGGTTTTAAAGAAATACAGCTGACCTGATATTATACTGCAGTATATTATACTGCAGCCAGTGCTGGAACTTTTGTGTGGACACGTCCACCACAAGACTCCTTTTCTTCTGAAACTCAAGGCACAGGTCCCTACTCAACTCCAAAAGCAATAAATCATATAAATGAGAAGAAAACTTGTTTGCTCTCATTTGAAGAATGGGGATCTCGCTTGCAGAACTGTAGCCAATAGTGAACATCATGACTTATTAGTAAACTTATTAGTAATTTTATGCTTCTGCAAAGTGAGTCATGTTTTCAGCACATCTGGGAAACAAAGAATGGCAAGACCACAGCATCTAGACAAATGGTAAATGCCCTTGTTGATTAAGTTGTATCCCATTTATATTCAAGGCAATATCACTGGAAATCTAAGGAATGCCATAGCAACATTTGTACAGGCTTACTGAGCTTCTTTATTCCAAAATTTCTATAGACCCTTCAGCTTCTTTTGAGAAAGATAAAGCTGAATGTCAATGAATCCAACAACCAAGGGAAAGGGGGGTTAACATGGTACCTTCAAGTAATCTGAGTCAGAGATAACAAAATTAAAGGATTCTGAACAGTGTCCATGAAGGCTCAATTTTGAATTCTTATTGTTACAAAATAGTTATCTTCTTTCCTGCAGTATTCTGACTGCACAAAGCACTACTTGTGTGTAAAAAACCTCAGTTCTGTCAAGTTTACAAATTGGCTGGTGACACCGCGTCCTCAAATACCACCACCCCAATCACAAATGAACTCCTACATTTGACAATGATTTCCTGCTCAGCAATGGAGCAATTGTACAAAAGCAGAAGACAGCTCAGTGGCCCAGAGAATTTAATTGCCTCAAACACCCTAAATGAGGACAGATATCTTGATACAAGGGCATTATACAAGCATTACAAGCACTGTAAGCATTATACAAGGGCATTAACAAATCACTGTTCAGCAGTGATTATTCTTTAAGAAAAAACAAACAAAAATCACACTTCCCCCAAAAATCAGCTTAATTAATTCATATTAGAGTATTATGCTGAAGCAGAATGCGTCTGAATGCTAAATTTTGTAAAAACACTAACAAACACTTCAAACTTGTAAAAAAACTTCAAAACCTGTGTGACGTAAGATGTTTTTTTAAGAAGAAATATTTCATGAGGGCAGTGCTCTCAAAACAATATTCTAGCTCTATTCTGCTTCTGTAGAATGGGAAAATTTTATCAGTAGAAAATATCTTCAGTGCATGCAAGCAATAAATTTTCAGTTCAGCAGCAAGGATTCAGAGATTTGACAGAGTTGGCAAGGACCTCTAGAGATCATCTAGTCCAACTCCCCTGGCTAAACTGGGTTGCCCAGAGCACATCACTCAGGATTCCAACACAGGCAAAAGATTTCGCCCATCAACCAGGTGGGAGAATTTCTGCCTGGTTGCTCCAGTGCTGTGAACATAAGTGAGAATTATTTATAGCTCAGTGGGCCCATCTAACATTAGGACATCCTGCAAGACATGCAACATACATTTGGCCTCAAGATTAAGGGGTGGACCTAACCACAGAAGCCATATTCATGAATGTGAAACATGCACCATCATCAAATGAGCCATATGAATAAAGCCTCTCTGGTTTAAAGGATGGTGGCTGCAATACAAGTAAGAGGAGGCCTCACAGACTGATGATACCACACTGCCACAAACCCACCAAGGCAAACATCATCTGCTTACCGTAGCAAAAGTAACAACTGGGTGGTTGAAAACACCCTGCAACCCAAACCACTGCTCTAAACCCCATTCTGGGCTTTGAAAAGCCCAGCAAAAAAAGTTTTGCGGCAACACAGCACCCCAGAAAGAATTAAATCAGACAATGGGACTCATTTCCAAAACAACCTCATTAGCACCTGGGCCAAGGAACATGGATTGGGTGTACCACATTCCCTATCACACACTAGCCACTCAAAAGAGATACATTAAAGACCATACTAAAAGGGACAGGCACTGGGACATATAAGCAGCAGGATGCAAAATCAGCAGAAGCCACTCGGCTAGTGAATACCAGAGGATCTGGTAACTGACCAGGCCCTGACCAAACAAAACCCTTGCATATTGTTAAAGGAGATAAGGTACCTGTAACGCACGTGGGAAAAGACAGAAGGGGTTTTTTCTCCTTTGGGAAAAGGCAAACGGATGTGTGGGATTGCTTTTGCTCAAGGGCTTGGTATGCTTGGTGGGTAATGCAGGACAATGAGGAAATTTTATGTGTACCTCAAGGAGATTTAAACTTGGGGGAAAACAACCCATTATTTGAGTTGTCTATTTTAGGAAGTACCACAGCAGGAAACACCTACAGCAGCAAAGAAAGAGCCTTACAAAAACTGAAGTGCAGCAGTGACTTAACCTGAGCTGGTTTTGGTAACCCAACCCAACACACCTCTCCTGTTCAAAGTGATCCTGTAACAGAGAGAACCCAAGTCACGGACTACATGAATACAGTGGACATGCTATGGACATGCTATAGACATTTCACAGGGATGACTTGTAGACCAAGGGAAGGTATACCTGTATGAATCAAAGGATGGGAAGGGGGCTGGTGGTTAATGAGGATGTATTGGATCCATCCAAGTAGGATGTCAATGATACGGAATAAGGGGTGGAAATTGTACTGGGCATGGCCAGAATAGAGTTAATTTTTCTCATAGCAGCTCATATGGTAGTGTGTGTTAGAATTTTGACTAAAACAGTACCGATAACACACTAAGAGCTTTTGCTCAATAGTGTTAGCACACAAGGCATTCTGTTTCTCACTCTGATCCCCCCTCTCCCTCCCAAGTGAATAGATTGGTGGGTGTGCAATAGGCCAGGAGGGGACCCAAATAAACCAAGGAGAGATTACATACAATATAACATCAATATTCTAGATCATATAACTTCACTCTCAGCAATAAAAGGGAAAAGAGGGGGATTTAGGGAGGCTAGCGATCTTTTTGCTTGGGAACTGGTTGGGGGTTGGTCAGCCCACAGAAAGTGATGAGTGATTGCCTTTGCATCACTTGTTTTGTTTTGACCCCCAAGTTTTCTTTGCTTTCATTCTTCCTTTCCTCCTTCCCTGCCCTGAGTGAGTGGGTGTATGGTGCTTAGCTGCCCACCAGGGTTAACCCATGATATCTTCAATATAAATTCTCCCCTCTGGTTCAAAGCAGTGTCTGAATTCACAGCATTTTCTTTAGAAAATTGTTTTAAACTTTTCAAAAACAAAGACACAAGAAACTTCATCTTTAAAAGTACAAGCATCAGAAAACACCGAAAAAGCAAAATAAACAAGGTATGGTTCTGAAATTGACAGGGTTAATGTATGACAATTCCTGCCAGCTCCACAACTGAAATATCACCATGGGAAGAATACAGTCGGCCAGACAACATACTAGGGAAGGACATGGATCTGTTGGAGCAGTTCCAGCGGAGGCCACGAGGATGATGTTGGGGTGTTGAGGACTCCAGAGCTGGACACATTGCTCCAGGTGGGGTCTCACAAGCACAGAGTAGAGGGGCAGAATCACCTCCTGAGACCTGCTGGCCATGTTTCTTTGATGCAGACCAGGTTGCGGTTGGCTTTCTGGGCTGCCAGTGCACGCTGACGGGTCATGTGGAGCCATTCTCCACCCAACCTGTAATGATGCCTGGGATTTCCACATCCCAGGTGCAGGACCCTGCACTTGGCTTGGTTGAACTTCATGAGGTTTGCACAAGCCCACCTCTGCAGCCTGTCCAGATCCCTCTGGATGGCATCCCTTCCCTCCAGCGTGTCAACTGTACCACACAGCTTGGTGTCGTCAGTAAACTTGCTGAGGGGGCACTCAATCCCACTGTCCATGTCTCCAACAAAGATGTTAAACAGCACTGGTCCCAGTACCGAGCCCCTGAGGAATACCGTTTATCACTGCCTTCCACCTGGACATTGAACCATTGACTGCAACCATTTGAGTGCAACCGTCCAGCCAGTTCCTTACCCACCGAGTGGTCCATCCATTAAATCCATGACTTTCCAATTTAGAGACCAGGATGTCACATGGGACAGTGTCGAATGCTTTTCATAAGTCCAGGTAGATGGTGTCTGTCGCTCTGCCCTTGTCTACCAATCTTGTGGCAATATTGTAAAAGGCCACCACGTTTGTCAGGCATGACTTGCCCTTGGTGAAGCCATGTTGGCTGTCACCAATCACTTCCTTATTTTCCATGTCTTATCAGAGATTCCAGGAGGATCTGCTCCTTGATCTTGCCGGGCACAGAGGTGAGACTGACCTGCCTGTACTTCTCTGGGTCTTCCTTTTTTCCCATTTTGAAGACGGGGGTTATGTTTCCTTTTTTCCAGTCAGCAGGAACTTCACTCAAAGTTCCAGCTCCAGTAGCTCCAGTTTGTCTTTTGTGTGAGAAAATAACATGAAAAAATCCAGAACTGAGGCTTTTGTGTTGAGAAGAATGAGCCAAAGGTGTTCGCTTTTTAACTGTGAGATGTGTTACTGTGGGAACGAATTAGCTCACACAAATCAGTGCCTCACCTTAGACACAAAAAACCGCAGTGATTTGTCTGAGATTTTCACAGTACATTCCTGTTCTACAGATGTTTTGACATTAGTGGTTGGACACAATCACCAGCTACTATCTAGATCAGTCTTCCTGCAGCAGTCAATGGTGAAGATGAAAAAAAAACTGACCAAGAAAATGACTCAGTTTGGAGGCCTCTTACATACACACTCTGCCAGCTCCAAGTTATTAGCTCCAAGCTTGAAGAGGTAGGGAAATATAATTTCATCTTAAATTGCACATGTTTCTTCCACAGTTTGTTTTCACATTGAATCTACTGTCATCTGGCTTTCTTTTCTTTAATATTTTACTATGTTTCTTTGAAAACTAGGCACTTTTTTGATTAGTTTAGTTTAGTTTGGCCAAATTGTAACAGGCAAAACTTCCGTTGACTTTAAAATTGAGCAACAGCTTTAGGATTTTTTTACCAGAAGATGAGATCAAATTTGGCTCTAGTCCTACACATTTTTTTTCCTTACTTCCTTTTTCAGATCTTCCACATCTGGACAGAACATGGGTGGACTCCTTCGTCATCTTCAATAGGACTGAAACCTACTGCTTCTGTCCATATAATTCATTTTTGATGTAAAGGGTTCTGGCGATACTACACTGAGGCTGTACAGAAAATAAAACAGTTGTTCAGCATGGCAAGAGACCTTGGACCATGCTCACAGTATAATAGAGAATTACACCAGGTACACACATACTTGCAATAAATCAGCTTCACATATAGTTAAAGAAAAACTGTGCCCTCTCCTTTTCTGCTAAGGACTCAAATTTAAAGCTTATGAAGAAACAGTTCCAGTTGTCATACAGCAGTGCCATACGGCTACTGCCTCACAGCAATTTAGGGGCTCTCTGCACCATGAAGACAGACTTGATAAGTTAAAAGAAACGTAGGGATTGAATGAAGATATCTGTAACAATCAATTATTTTTCTGAATCAGAAAAGTCAGATGTGTTACATGCAATTTGCTAGAAGTCTCTTCCAAAACACAAATTGCTATTTCATCCTTGGCCTCTTGATTAAAAGCTATTCTGTGGCTGGCAAACACAGAATGATCAGCTGGGAGCTCCCAGGGCAGCAGGCATATGAATGCTGCAACAGTAGTACTGGCCTGAAATAACAGAATGCCTTACACTGAAATAGGGGACACTTGACTAAACCAAAGCTAATGATTCAATGCTACATTTCAGCTCAATAGTAAATAAATGTTACTGAGGCTAGTCTCTAGTCTGTCCCTTCAGGAAATGTCTAGAGGACTCACACACTGCAAATTACGTATCAGCACTATGTTTTGGATATTAAGTTATCAACTGTTACTTCATTTATTGATTCAGCTAAAGAAAAGTACTCCATGGTTTGCTTAGATGAGAAATTAGTCCAGGGACACACTCCTTAGACAACTCCAAGGTAGCCTGCCTGTGTAGAGACTCAGTTCAAGAGAGGACTGTTGGAGTGAAAAGATGTGCAAGAATACAAACCAGCAAGCAACAGCAAAGATTAAAGTTAGTATATCATATCAAGTCTTATTAGGTTAACTAAAACTTTCTAATTAGTCAAACTTTTTACATATGTGTCTTTTTTGGTACACACCGGTAATAAAGCTTTTTGTATTGGCATGCCATAGATCTGCATTTCTTACCTCGATGGTGTTTGCTCTCACAGAAGCCAATCAACCAGTAGTGCATATATGGAGTCCAAACGACATTCTTATGGATTTTTCAAATTAATCTTTTGGGACTTTTCTGTGAGGAGATACCACATTTCCTTATAATCACTGCGTTTCATCCATTTATGTTTAAAGACTTTATGTTTTATCAAACTTTGTTTAAAACATTTTGGTAAAAATCTTATTAAAAATCATGATAGCCCTTGAATTAAAAATAAATGGAACTTAAAAACTAACTATAAAAAAGCAATTGCCGCCATTCATAGAGGGCAATTGCAAAAGTTTTGGCCAATATCTTTATCAAGTGAGGCAAACAATTTTTGCTTAAGTATGCAAGCAGTATAGTAAATGGTGAAGAAGAAGAAGATACAAGTGAAGTTACACAGACTGTTTCAGATGACTTACAAATGTGGGCTTATCTAAATCACATGCCTTTTTAACACTGGTGAAAGCACGATGATAGATCTAGAAACAAACAATGTACATCACACTTACAAGTCTCTCTGAGAAGGACTTAAAATCATGTACAGCTTGTAGATCATGTCCTCTTGGAATTACTAGGTAGCTAGGAGGGTTAATGCAATACACAAATATTTTGGCAGAAGAAAAATGATGAATTAGTAATCTAATACCAGTAGGATTAGAGGAAAAAGCAGGGAGCCTGTACAGAGTACTATGCAAACTATTTCTGGGTGAAATATTAAATTATAGATTGGAATTTGCTCTCCAAAAGAAAAGCTGCCAAAACTTGCAAAGGGTTCAAGAAGCCTGAAACATGTGTTATCATGACAGGCCATAAAATTTATAACTATAATCTTAATTTATTTTAAAAAAAGAAATAAGTGATTGAGAGGTGACTCAAAAGTGACTTGGTTGTATTTAATTGGGAAAAAAGGATTTCTGGAATTTTACAGTATCAGAGAAATACATAAGAAGGAATAATCACTGGGAACTGGAGTCAGACAAACAGATGAGAAATAAAACACATTTTCCTCCAACTGTGAACAGTGAACCCTTTGGAACAATGTGTTTACAGATGTAATGGATCAATACTAATTTGATATCTTTTTAAAAGAAGAGTTGATGCCTTCCCATAAGATACTCACTCACTTTTACAGGGTTTAAGACACTGACTAGCAGGCAGATTGTAATGCCTGTATCAGTCAACAGTGCAGACCAGATGGCTATAGATATCTCTCTGACCCCTAAATTAATGAAATGCTAGTGACTACACTCAAAAGTGTTTGACAAATAGGGATGCAGAAGAGAAAGGAGATACCAGTGCTTAGAAGCAGACCAAAAACTTAATGAGCCATTGAGAACCAGCATGAACACATTTCAGTCCCATATTTCCATAGGGGTTAGGGCTGGGAGAGACATGGGGATTTGTTTAGAGACACTTTGTTCTAGATAAATTGTTTCCAGGATCTAGTTAGAAGTATTTATAAAATCCTTTGGTTGGCTAAGAATAGAAAGTAGCTACAACAAGCAACATTTTTTCAAGTTCATGTAAGACAGCTCTGGGTACTCCCATCTTCATCAGGCCACTTGCTTCAGGAATTAGTCATACCTGGCCTCTTGATTACAGTTTCACTGTAACCAGACCAGGATTTATAGCACAGAGCATGGTGAAAAAAATCTGACTGTGAATAATGGGCTTAGGCTTGTGGACAGCAGCAAAGTTTATATATTAAGCTGCAGTCAATAAATCCTTAAAAATAATGCAAAAATATAATATATATAGTTCTTACGTATATTATATAAAAAATTATATAATTTATATGTAGTTATTAATATAGATAAAATAACAGAAATATTACACATTAAGAATAAAAAGCTTTCTGTTACTTTCAATCTTCCAGCAAATGAGAAGTATATTTGCTTTTGATAAATCCCCATAGCTTTCACCCACACTTCAGTTTCTACTTGGTCAACTGCCATATATCATAATTTCCTATCATTTAAACCACTGACTCGCAGCTGATTCCCTTCTCTTTTATCAATTAACGTTTCCAGCTGATTTTTGAAGTTTGTACCTTTCTTGTAAGGTGTTTCAGATTGCCCTTCATATTCCAGTGTCCAAGCAATAACCACTGAAATACACCACATCTAAATTACTTTAAATATTTTAAAATGCCACTTTGACCCCTCATCATATTTAAGCCTTCAAATACCTTTGGACACAGAGTATTTCTATCCTAATTTCTATATGTATCCTCACAGAAACGTGTGAAAAATAAAAGGGAAATTTTTTCCTGATATCGCTTCTGTTAAACTTTACCTGAAATTTTATGGTTTATATATGATCGTTAGACATTTCCAGCAAGATCAATATTGGCTGTAGAAGAGAAAGCTCTTCTATTGGTTTCTAGTACCGGTTGCCAGACATGAGAGAACCTGACTGTTCAAAATCAGTCAAAAGGCTGCTTTTTAAAGAAAATTAGTTTGTTAAGATTAAAGTTAAGAACCAAGTAAAGGAACTGACAGAAAATCTTACAGTATAATTGTTAACAGCAAATTAAAGTCACTGAAATCTCTTTCACAATTTTGTGTTTGATCAAACAGTGAAGCAATGCAGATAATTGCTATTTAGAATCCCATAACCAAGGACAGCCATTTACCCTGGAGAGCTACAACTCCTCCAGAAAACAAAGAGTTTAGAAAAGAAGCAGTTTTCCATAAACAGTTACATTTTAATATAAGATACAAAGCCAAATTTTGCAACTGAAAAGCACCATGCAGAAATTACTGTATGAAGAAACAGATTCTTTCATAAAAAAACTCTCAGTTTAAACATACTATCTGATCCAGGCTGACTGATTTTTAACTGCTAGAGGCTAGATCAGGCTAAACTAACAGTACCAGGTTTAAATATCTGAATTATAAGTGACCGTGGCCAGAAATACCGTGTTTCTTTCATTACTTTGTAAGAATACTCCAAATAAAGGAGTGTTTCAGTGCCATCTGTCAGGCACTGAAACTGACTGATTCCTCCAATTAGCTGGAAGAAATTAGCCTATATGCTTCTCATGTAAAGCATGATGTCAAACCTCAATATCGGTTCTCAGAAGAGTAAAATTCTTAAAGGTGGATGTAAATGTGCTATTTCTTCAGTGCAATGAACCATTAAGATAAGTTTGTAATCAGACTGGTAATGCTTGATTAATACTTGATTCAGGAAATAAATTCCAAAAGAAATTCCACCCTCTACCCTTTCCTAAGCTAGAGCTTGAAATCAGAGAGAAAGAAGTTTTAAAAAATGGTAAGATGTAAAAATGTAAAAGACTTTTCTTTTTGAAGAGGCTGAAATTCTTTTTTTGGTACTGCTTATGGGGAAAAATGAGCAAAGCCTCAGACTGACTGATTTCTTCAGACAAAACAATATCCTAGACAGGCAAGAATTTTCTTGTACAGGGAATGAAAACGACACCAAATGGTAAGTGCAATGGGGAACGATAAAAACAACATGGATTCTTCACTCTAACTGAAAGTCAAGAGAACTCGAGAGACTTCAGTTACTTCCAAATCTTGGAATAATCTTGCACCAGAATATTTAAATTCTTGAAGAAATTTCAGAGCAAGCCTTGTGAAAAGCTGCTAGCTTCTTCACCTGCATATTTTGACTCCTTTTTTGTAAGTGCCTTTCTCTGCTGCAAGCAGAATTGCTGTAGGACACTTACCAATACCAACAAGATATCAGCAAAGAACTCTATTTTGTGATTACAATATAATTGTAGTGAAGATCAAATGGAGCAAAATTACAGTGCTTCCTTCACAATAAGTAAAACAACTTATACCTAGACAAGTTGCAAAATTAAAATTATTGCCCCATAACATACAGTTATTTGTTAAATAAATTTAGCTGTATCTGCATTGCAAGGATTTTCTTTTCCTTTGTATACACACATTTCTTTGTCAGATTTGAATGAGATTTCTGCAAGCTTAATTCCTCTTGCTTTTCCCCACGGTTGGAGTGCCTCTTTTACTCCAGCGCATCAGTTTAAGAAACTATCTTTTTAAAGGTTGCATAGTTGTAAAGTCATTTAGGGTCTGCAAATTAAAGCTGTAAGAAGAAATAGCATCTAAATTGTTAATATGCTGTCAGATTATGAAACACCATCAACAGGTGGGACACCTCAACACGGGTGTCAGTGGTAAGAGAAACATGGGGAACTGCAGCACAGCACAGCAGTCCAACATTTTGTTATCCATTGTGTCTTTTGGTGATGAGCCAGTCAAAATCTTGCATAAGGTGACTTCAAAATTTTGCATGGCATAAGGTGGTACTAAATAGGAGACAAGACCAATGATCATATGAGACAAGAACATATCTGGGGTTAAATGATGCTATTTCAGGACAGGTGTGGTGACAGGTCACTTGTAGCTCCTCTGCCTCGGAGCCTCAAAACCAGCACCAGTGCGGATTCAGATCCAGGAAGGCATTCTGCTTCAGACTGGCTTGTACCACACCAGAGCCAAGTCACTTGAGTCTCGTTTTCTGAAGTGCTGAACACCTGCAGTTTCCTCTGATTTTAGTTGGTACAAAGGGCACTCAGCGCTTCCGAAAACTAAGCATTATGCATGAGCAGACACGCTCTGAAGGAGCAGATGCTACTCAAAGCCAAAACTGCCATCACTTACACAAGCCCTGTGAATTTCCTCCAGAGGACAGTTTGAAGTGTGCAGCTTTAGAGAGAGATGTTTAAATACCTCCAGCAACTACAGAACAGGAATAGAGATAAGCAAGTAATAATGCCACCCTGACTACTGTTACTCTTGCCCTGTTTTAGGCATCCAAACAAAACAGGTGGTGCTGAGACTCTCCATGTTATCTGGGAGGCAAAGAAACAAACTGCAGCAGTTCCAATGGCACAAATCATTTGTCATCATACATGTGACACAAGAGGTGGATTTCTGAAACAGAGTATGAGGAAACATTCCTGTCATCTTAATGAAAGAAGGAAATCAGAGGAGGGAACTGCATTGCTACCAATAGAAAAAACAGAATCGTGTGATTCTATAAGCACGCTGCTTCAGTGATTTCACAGTAAAAAAAAAATATTTAAGTACATTTGCCTAAAATGCACAGAAATATCAATTAAATACAAACACAACTGTCTGAGGTAAAAACAATAGCAACCAGCATTGCTCAGCTCACTGCTTAGCTTTCATTAAAGTGCTCTATAATGTGCACTCTGAGTTAGGAGCTGAGTCTCTCCGTGTATGTGTGGCCATACTGCAGGGACTTTAGAATACAGCTTGGCCCTCTGCAACTGACAGCAAATACAGAAGGATTTCAATTTATCTGGAAATCTTCTACATGCATGAGGGATACCTTAGGGATGTAGGTATTATGGTATTTTTGGTATTTGAGGTGACCAAAACCTCAAATTTGTTATTTTAAAGGACTAACACCACTGTAAAGTAAGAACGATCAAAGCCAAAACTAATTCATACGTGATAAAATCTGTCAGGTTGCACCACTTTTTAGAGTCCACTTTCTTCATCATCTCTTCAAAGGATTTTCCACAGGCAGGCAGCTTTTCTAACATGAGAGATTCATTGCAGAGATTAGTCTGTTGACGTGCACCTAGATAAAATCAGAAAGCACCTTAAATATCAAACAGAGATTTAGAAGAAGCAGACAAACCCATCACTCACAAACTCCTTTACATAATTCTGCCTGTCATCTATATTGTTGAAAACCTAACATTCAACTTTCTAGAAAAAAATATACCTTTATGTAAATTTATTGAAAACATAACTTCATATCACATACTATAGGTTACCATATATAGTATCATCTTTTACACAAAGCACGGAGGAACCTACCTAGTCACTTTTCTAATCTTAGCTTCTACTAATACTAACTTATTATTGGCCATTTGCATTTATAGTTAAAAGCTAGAGTTACAGATCATTTACTTCAGTGTAGGAAGCACTTCTCAAGCCTATACAGACATGTCCCATAGACCCATGTGACTGCAAATGAACTTGGATGTCAGAAACATTTGTATATATTCCCGGTGAAAGGGTTCAAAATCCCACAGTCACCATTAAGATTTGTTCTGTAATAGATCTTTAGTATATATTAAAAGGAGTTATCTACCATTATCTGATGTTGATGTTACACACATACAGCTAACCTTGACTGGAGCAGCCATCTTTTGCAATCTGTAATGGCAACTCCACAATATTTAGAGTCAAAGGTTTTTCTCATTCAGCCCATGCCTTTATTGGAATACCAAGATAGTATTTTGACATTTCTTATCAAATTAAAAGTCTGAAAAAAAATCTATTCAGACTAAAGCATTTGATTTTAATAAGGCTGGAACACTTTGTCTTGCCTTATATAATTGGCAATTGTTTACAATTGTCCTGTTTTAATTGCTCTTCTATATACAAAATTTACACATTTTGTAAAATGTTAAGACCCGTAAGAATGTGTATGTCAACATATTTAATACAAATGCCTAAATTAAATTAGTCAGGAAAAAAAATCTAACTATGATTTCTTCTCTTTACAGCAGTACAGATCTGAGAAAAGGATTTGCCTGAACAAAACTGCAACCCTAACAAACCTCTTAGGAGATGTCAGGCAACCCTCCTGAGAATTCTGGAGGACAGCTTTTTTTAAGAATAAAGCCAATGAGAACAGACCCCTTTGTACTTTTTTAATCATAGAAAAAAGATGTCTAAGTAGAGTCAGGTCTTGCGCCTTTTACTTCTGAACCTACATTTTTACTCAGACCCTATTTACAACAGTAAGAGGAGGTATTTCTTTTTCTTCTGTTAGTTACTTTGAGAGTAGGATCCCCTCATTACTGAAAGAGCTGGTGGTTCTAATTTTACATGATGACAGCCAAACACACTGCCAGGCGAAGTGAGGTCAAAAGCACGCAAGCCTTCACTTGAATAGCAGTCAGGCGCAGCCCTCACTCTCAACAGGGCCCCGTTCCTCGCTCTTTAGTCCAGAAAATTTATGGCAAAATGACTGGTTTCAGTCTTCACATCACGACCAGCTGTCAAGAAGAAACTGAGTATCTCCATTCGAAATGGGGCATGTGATTGTAAAACAGGGTCAAGTGCATGTTGAGTGTCTAACCCATAAAGAAGATGGCTCCTCTGAAGCCCAGGCAGGAACACTTTGCAATTTAACTCCTGCTACCACAGCCAGCTCTTTCGTTGGGGCAATTAATGACTCAGTGATGCCATGTGCCAAATGAGAGATAGCTGTCACATCTGACCAAAGAAATTATTTTGCTTTCACATACTTTCCAATGGCAGCAGGCCCATAACCGGAAGGCCTACACCACACCTGTGACCCCAAGCCTACTATTTCATACAGACCACAAACCTCTCCAGGCATATGGGTGACTCACTGAGATCTGACTCTACCTACCTTCTTTGTCATGTCTGACTGTCAGAGGTCTTAGAGCTGACACTAAACCTTCATCCATGTCAGAAAAATAACAATAAAAATCACAAATAAATTAATGACCAGTGAAAAAATTATGAAAGCTACAAATCAAGGCCAGTGTAGTTTTGTCCTTGGGAAGCTAACATGACAGCGTGGACCCTGTCTATGTAAGCATTCCCACCAATTCATCTGGCAGCTGTAGCAGTTATACTTTCCACAGCTAGATCTGCACGTGAATATTAAAGCTGGGCAGAATTCAAAACCAGATATGGAAGTTGCATAGTGGGCAACTTAAATCCTACACCAATGCTTTAACAAAAGTTAGGCAAAGCTGCCTTTCCTGGCAGGGTATTCCGAATAGCCAGCTGTCACTTGATTTACAACCCTATAAATCCAACAGAATACAAGTTTCTCCTCCATTACATCATGTGTGCTGACAATTTACTCCAGCCTCTTGCCAGAGAGGTGTTTAAAAGGATTTTCCATGGCCCTGGCATTTTTGGTTGGCTGTCTTTAGAGCTTCAATATTTTGCAGATTTATAGAAAAAGCTCTGATAAAGTCATTTGACAAGAACAATCTGATGATGTAAGAGTTTCTGTCTAAATCCCTGACCAAAGGGGTTCAAAATTATGAATAATTCTGCAATTTTTACCATCACATTGAGACTGACCTTTACACTAAAAAACTCTCTGTTCATACAGTCAATGGACAAGATCAGTTATAAAATAGTGTGCTGGTTGACTAATTGAAATGAGACAGGATGAAAGCACTTCCCAATGGCTGCCATTAACAAAACACACTTAAGTTTGAGTTTTAGAACTAAATCTCACCTGCGAATCCAAGCATCATTAGTCCGAATCCAAGCATCATTAAACCATTAACTAGGAAAAAAAAAAAAACCAAACCAGAGATGAGTTAGAGATCTCCATACTATTATAGAAGAGAGTTAGTGCAGATACAAGCAAAGTTCAGCATAATTTAGGTTTCAAGAGAATACTCAAAACATTTATTCAAACATTAGTTGTGTGTGTGTGGCACACAAAGAGTGTGTCTGAATGGGAAAATAAACATTTAGAAAACATTATGGCTTTAAATTTCTGTTTATCTATCCTGTAAGTGGCTGAGACATACTTGTTACAGGTCCGTCCACACCACTCTTTCCTGTAGTAACCAATGCTAAGGATTAGGGACAGGAAAATTTTTACTTTAAGCTTCTTGAGTGTGAAAAAAGTTGGATGAGACAACACATTCACCCACAATGTAAGTGAAATGAACATTCTAAAGTATAGGAAAAAATATCCTTTTACTATTAAAATTAAGCAAGCACAGAATCATAAATGTGTACTCCGTTCATTTAGAAATGTAATGCTGAATTTCATGGTCTCCACCTTCTGCACAGTAAAGTCACAAATTTTGAAAAACGCGACCTTCAAAACCCATAAGCTTCTCACGCAGACAGTACACTAACACAGGTATGTCAGAATAGTACCCAAACGGACACACAGACTATACCAACAGGACTTTTCTGATCAGCAATTTGCAGTACGTCCAGATGGACTAAATTAACAGAAGTCTACTGTGTTTGCACAGCTCCAGCCACATGTAGGATTGTGTAAATGGGGGTTCAATTATTTTTGAGGTATCACTGAAAAAAAAAATTGCTGACAAATCTTTATAGTGTTAACCTTGCATCAGAAATTAAATCACTCATTTCATGCAGGTGGGTGCCACCTTGTTTATGTGTCACTCCAGTAAGAAGAATCAAGATATATGTAGCAGAGTTAACAGTCCCAATCACGTTGATATAGACTGTGCGTTGAGATATGCAAAGTTCTCAGCTGAGCTAACTGCAAATTGTCGTGTACGTACATCTGAGAATAATTTAAATCTGAGCTGAAGCTCCATTATACACTCTGAAGGCTGTATCTCTTTCTCAAATAGAGCACTTTTCTTTCCAGACTATTAACTGTTATACTAGTAAATATACTTTAGTCCCTGGGTTAGTTGTTTTTTTTAATCCTCACTTGAAAGTGCACCTTATCAACTGCAGAAAACTGAAGCTCATATTAAAAGCTCATTCTTTAGGAGGAAGCCAAACCCACCCATTCTGAGGAATCAAGTCTAGATACACATAGGTATCCAAGATGCTCTCCTTGGAAGACCACAGATTGCACCTCCAATTCTTATTCTATCAATTCCTATAACTGAGCTTTAGATCCTTCATAGTTATTGCTGCAGTAATACTCACAAGACCATGGTGAGGCACATAAAACAGGATTTACAATGCACGAGAATCCGAAAGAGAAAATAACATGTCCATGTTTTACAGATGAGAGGCTCAGTGACTACCCCAGTGTTAGGCAGGGAAGCTGTGACAAATCAAGTATCAAGTAAAGACTTACAGATTTGTGCTCACAAATCCCACTGCTCACAGGAAAATGCAAATTCTGCATTTTCTGATCTGCTCATAACAAAGTAACACAGGATGTTTTGCACCTATCCTCAAACAGAAGAGTCCAGACACCTTCAGAGAAGGGTAAAACAACAATCCAGCCCTGGGAACAGGCCTGATACCTGAAGTACCAGGCCTACCCCTTTGTTTTCTCTATTCTCAGATATTCAATTCATAATAAAGATTTAATCAGGAGACCACAGCTTGTTGGCTGTGATAGTTTATACAATAAGTATGACCCTTCCAGTAGATCTTTTAAGAAGGAGCAAGTTCAGCCTATTTCTTGAAAGGTTGATGCCATCACATCTCATTTAGAGGATACACTGAGGAAGGAAAGTGGTCACAGTGTTGGAAGTTGTTGCCATGACCCCCAAATAAACAGTTGCCGTACACTCCTACACGAACCAACATTTAAGAGAGGGAAAAGCAGGTTCTGTTTCACTGCACCAGTAGCCTGCAGGTCAAATCATCTTAGTAACGGACCACCTCAATGGCCTTTAGCTTTTATTTTCTCCATTTACTGTAGCAGCACGTATGCCGGACCCTAGCATTAGCAGAATCAGATGCGAAGGGACCAACCAGTTTGGAGCCAGATCAAGAGGTGAAGGAAAGCATCATCAAATGAAAGATGAGGAAAGATAGGTTTGAAGAGCTGTTTAGAAGAGAAAGGAGAAAAGATAAGCAAAACAGGATAAAGTAACAGAAAATAAGAAAAACCAAGAAAAAACCAAGTTTTTATTAACAACCTACTTTTAAATGTTCCCTATGAAAAAAAAATAAATAATCTGGTCCTAGAACTTCACTGCAGCCTCTTATTATCTGCTCTCTGCTCTTCTTTTGTAAGTAGGCATTCCATTCCTCTGACATTAAAAAGGGAATTCAGAATGGGATCCACAGCAATATGTAAAATCCCTACTGGGATACACTAAATGGTTAACTGTCCTACAATTTTTCAAGTATACAAACTTCTGGTTTTCTGTGAAATGGATAAATACTTCTCAAGGATTGTTTTTCTGTTATACTGTTATTATTCAGTGGTATTTTTTCCCAGTGGCTTAAAAGTAGAACTGAAAGTCTCTGTACTGCAAATAGTTCATAAATCTGAAGCAGTATTCAAATTTCTGTGCACTCTTCCTACTGCATGTTCCTCCAAACACTTTTTAAAAATACTTTTGAAACCTTGTATATAAGAAAAACGTTAGAATATTATTTACCCTTGCCTGAACATTTCTCCAGGATGCTGCAATTACTGACAGGGGAGTAAGCCTTTTGAGTAGCTCCAATGCTTTCACAGAATACAGTTATCAACTAATCCTTGTTTTACCTGACTGGTGTACGCAGCTTTTCACCAGCAATTACAACAGTGTAATCCTATGTATATTCTTCAAAATTTGTGATGCCTGATTCAAACACATATTTTTATCAATCATAATTTTCATAAGAAAAAAGATTATATAATGACCTCAAGTTAAACCTCATGTCAAGACCCTACTTCTACACTTCTTTTTAAAGAAAACCCTTTAAAGAAAAATTCTAAAGAAATTACCATCATCTAATCTTTAACTATATGTCAGGACATCATATCTATATTGGAAGTTATGCACTAAAGAAACACCTGCTTCTCTGCAGAATCTGAAATTTTACTAATAGCAGCGTGTTTCTGTGCAAGAAATGCTCTGACATACGGTTCATGAAAGCAATAAAAACCACAGTTTGAAATGCTAACTGTGGCTCTGCAGTCATGCCCCTATGATTTGCTGGAAACACAGGAGAGAGATTAATACTCTACTAAAGTCATTTAGTCATACCTTGATCAAGTCTTATTACCCACAATTCTTTTATAAATCTGTTTTTAAATACTGAACAAGTCAATCTTAAGAGAAGTTTGCCAATGTTTCTCCAGTTATTTCAATGTTACATAAAGTTACCTGTTGCATAAGTAGTATTAAAGATCACGCTAAATTCACCAATGTCTTATGTAAACCCCAAGTTATACCATTACACGTTTTCTGGAAGGAATGTATAGACATTATAGAGTATCCACAGCATATGAAACTCCCATGGAAATAACTCCACCTGCGCTCTGACACAAAGACAAGATGCATCCCACTGCATCACAAAACACTGGTTACACTGTTTACTCGGTGGGGTTTCTCCATTATTTGTCTTCCTGGGCATTTACGAGCTCAAGAGCCTCACATCACTAGGGTCTATGTGAATACAGAAGGAAAAGATGAGCTAATACAGGCTGCTTTCCAATGACTTCTCTAAAAGGCCTCTATGGGGAGCAAGTCAAAAGTATGTGGCCAAGACACCTCATACTCTGAAGAGGCTAAGCAGTCCTGAAACTTGATGGGAAAGCTGACAAAGGTCCCACAAAGGCCTGAGCCCTCCTCCTTTGAATAATAGGATGGTGAGACAAAACAGTTTGCTCAAATACATTTTATCAAACTCACTTTTTTTCTCTGCATAATCTCTATGCCTAGCTTCAGCCAAATACTGTCAGTAAGCACTTTTTTAAGGTACATGAAGGCATGTGATGATGATACAAAACTGGGAGGGATGGCTGATACACCAGAAGGCTGTGCCGCTGTACAACAAGACCTGGACAGGCTGGAGAGTTGGGCAGAGAGGAACCTCATGAAATTCAACAAGGGCAAGTGCAGGGTGCTGCACCTGGGGAGGAATAACCCCCTGCACCAGCACAGGTTGGGGGTGACCTGCTGGAGAGCAGCTCTGAGGAAAAAGACCTGGGAGTCCTGGTGGACAACAGGATGCCCATGAGCCAGCAATGGGCCCTGGTGGCCAAGAAGGCCAATGGCATCCTGGGGGGCATCAGGAAGAGTGTGACCAGCAGGTCAAGAGAGGTCATCCTCCCCCTCTGCTCTGCCCTGGGGAGGCCACATCTGGAGCACTGGGTCCAGTTCTGGGCTCCCCAGTTCAAGAAGGACAGGGAACTGCTGGAGAGGGTACAACAGAGAGCTACAAAGGTGATGAGGGGCCTGGAGCATCTCTCTTATATGAGGAGAGGCTGTGGGACCTGGGTCTTTTTAGCCTAGAGAAGAAAAGGCTGAGGGAGGAACTAATCAATGCTTATAAATACTTCAAGGGTGGGTGTCAGGAGGATGGGGACAGGCTTTTTTCAGTGGTGCCCAGGGACAGGACAAG